>LS056341.1:0-12515 GCA_900241095.1 Acartia tonsa
CCACAGGACCAATAGGTATATACCCTGAAGAGTAGAATCCGATCGGTTCAGTGGTTACTGAGATCTTAAGCTTCAGACGGACAGACATCAAGCTACTTTGTATTATAGATATAACACTGTCCTTTCGTGTACAACATAAATTCAAATTCACTTATGAAGCTTACAATCAAATTTGTTAAAATTGACAGAAAAAGACAGGCAAAATTGTATAAACTCATACATCCTACTAGTTTAAAACACAATTTAAACTTTTACTTTTACAAATAGAATATTATGTACATAGTTGATATAACACAAAGGGATAAAAATGGCTATAATTTTTTTTTAGTGTCGTGGTTAGTTGGTTAGTGTTACCTGTGCATTCTCAACAACAAATTTGACTGCTAGTTGTTTGAGTCTGGTGGCGTTGTGCAAGTCAGCTGTTATCAAATGGTCCAAACAATTCTCTATACGCAAACTTTTACATAGACTTTTCTCACATCTACAAATTAAAAGAATATAAAGGTATATAATAACTATCTACCTAGTTAATACCTAAAGTAGTTTCGGAGCATGTAAAGAAAACGAAGTAGCGGGTTTGTTGTATTTTCAAGTAGCCTCTCTCCTATTTCTAGTCCCTGCGGGGCCAATTTCCTTAACTTGCGGGGCAATCATTAACATTTACCCAACTTAACCTAACTAAACTCTATCACTGCACTTTAGTAGTTGCGCTTCTTGATAAATTGAAACCATCTTTACGAATCATACAAAATAATGATTGGGGCTCTGTGGGTATATTTAAACTAACAGAAATTTATTATAATGTAACTTTACTTATATTAATAAAATACTAACCTCTTTTTCAACTGTAACAGCCCATATTGATCTGCAGCCTTTGAACAACATTCAGTTTATTACTATCATATTTATAAGCAAGAAAGATTTCAGTAGGGAACTAAAGAAATTTGTTTTATGTTGAAATAAAAGAGAATCGTAACCACAACAAATGCAGTAACAAAAAAAGAAATTTCTTTTGAAAGAATATCAGTTCTGTGCATTATAGTTAAAATAGTAGGTTTTGGCAGGTATTATCAGAAAGAAAGTTAGAGAGACGGAGACATTTTTGTTAACTAACGAGAAGCTGCGCTTCTATTTAATTATAAATGCTGTAATAACATGAATGCCTTGAGTATATTACTCCACTGTTCGTAGCTGGGAAAATTCAGGTTGCCACCGTAAATATAAACCAATATGGCCTAAAACAAAATATCTAAATAAAAAATTATTAATAGGTAAGTATATACCTAAGCATGCTTTCAAATTCAATAAAATAAGATTGGATTTCATGATAACTGGTGCCTTTTTAAAATAAAAATCGGCCAAGTTTTGTAAAACTAAAAAAGGCTGATTTAGGGACAAACTTGGAAACTATTTTGTCAGTCCCAAGGGCCATATCAATGAACGAGTATTGTAAGAATGAAAAATACGTAGGTAGTATTATTAATTTGTCTACCATATATTTTCATTAATAACGTATTTTAAAAACAATAATAATGTGAAAACATGATACTATTAAAAGAATCTTCTAACAAATGGTTGATTTGTAGGTAAGATTGGAAATTTTCTTAAAATCTAAATTTTTTTAACAAAACATTTAGGTACTAACAAAATCGCTCAAGAAACAAATACTATTTTCCGTTTATAAAGTCTTAAGACTAAATTGTACCTTGAAAACTTCTGGGTCGACGTCAATGAGATCAATGTGTCTGGTTTGTTTCTCCTTCATATCATTCACCAACATAGCTCGGAATACCTCGGATCTAAAACACAAAATTAGTTAGGTACCTAAATAAAAAAAAAAACCTAAGAAAACTACAATAAACAAACAAAGATAAAAGAAGTACAATCGTACATAATAACAACAGGCATAATTATAAAAAAATTAACTGGATCTCTGTCTGTCTGGGTGTAACGAAGGATCTCTAACCGCTGAACCGTTATGGTTTTCCTTTACAATGTAGCTTCTCGAAGGTTCTGGGGAGGTTTATAAATATTTTGGGGGGAGGATGTCGAATTTAACCCGGCCACACGTACCCCTAGAGGCCGCAAGGGGCATAGTTGGTTGGTTAGCCACTGCGGGGCATTAGTCGCTAGTACGTAATAAAGAGTACCCCCCCCCCCTTAAAAAAAGCCTACACTTCCTTGAAAAGTGTGGAACGATCAGTCTACGAGATCTAAGGATTCTCATTTCCAATCTCCGAGTGTATCTGAATCCTAACTTTAGAAAATCAGAGCTAAATACAATACATACAGACATAAGAGGACTTAGCAGATTTGCACACAAAGGGACATCTATTAGTTACATTAGTAAATAAGTTTGCGGTCAACACAATAATAGCAACTTACTTGGAAGCTAGAATAGCACTGTGGCACTGGAAAGTTTGACCCCCGCAGGAGACCTCTATATCCGCTAGGTCTCCTGTCTCCAACAGGTTCATCATACCCTTATTGTCATCCTTATCCTCTTCGGAATCACTCTCTGCAAACAGGGATGTATTTTAGTAGCGCAGTAATAACATTAAAAAATAACTAAAAAATAATATAAAGTTAATATTTTTACAGCCTGTTTATAAATTATGAGTAATCAGGCATTGGTACTAGAGTATTAGGTATGTATGCAAAAATGCCTTTATTCATTAGTAAAAGCAGTATGAGCAATTATGCAGGAGCAAGTTAAATTATCTTTATCAGATAAAAATAGCTGCACCATAAACCTAAGATGTGAAGTGGAGCCGCTCAAAAGTACCTCCAGGCCCAAATTGGAACTGTGTGTTAGTATCTAATGGTCACATCTTTTTTTTTTACTAAAACTTGAGTGGAAATGTTTTTGGAAGGCCGGAGCAGAGCCGATCAAAAAAACGATAGCTCCACATTCCTTATATAAACAATGACATTTTTAAACAGAAAGCATCGAAAATACTAAAAAAATAAAAATGCAGCTCCCAAATCAAAGTGTTTACTTACCTACAAAAGTTGAAATATTTGTTGGTTTAGTAGTTCCACTGGTTGTATGATCCTCTCCCTTAAATCTCATCACACACAGGATATTTAAACAATCATTTGGTAATAGTTTCTCACTTTCACTCCTTAAAAAATAGGTAATACTTTATAGCCATTCTACTAATTCTTAAATTCAGAGTTTGACAAATTGAAAAGTTTTTTTTTATGTGATTAGATGGTGTCATTATGCAAGTCTTAAATGAGATATTAATTGTTCTTTTTATTTCAGTTCGATGACAGATGTTTCTTCAATAAAGAGCTACTAGACACAAAAAAATGCGTTTTACTTCGCTGAATATATTTGGTCTCTTTGTACGTTTGTTACGATATTTCTGTTAAGTTTTAATTTAAATTCCGAAGGATAAATTGAAAAAAAATAATAAATCATAAAAAGTTAGCAAAGATATCTTAAATTCCTACTAAAATTGGAGACTATTGTTTTAGAGATCTTTAGGACCGTCCAAATGACGTCAAGGTAGAAGATATTTTTTAATGGGTGGAAATGTAAAAACTTACTACCTATAGGTTTACTTTTTCTTTTCAAGGAAGGTATCAAAATTGAAGTATAGATATATGGTTACATTTATGTTAAGAGAGTGACACCTGCCATGCATTGGCAGCCATGGAAGAAGATGAAATTGAGGTTTTAAGAAAAGAAAGCTTACCTGCCGTCTCGACTCTCTCCTTTTAATGTTTGATGTGTGACTAACTTCAACCAGCCCCAACCATTTTGATTATCCCTGAAAATAAAACAAACATTAAAGGTTTTATAACTAAAATAATCAAATTGTAATTCAATTCAATACCTACGTACTTAGGTCCCATTAGCAAGTGAAATAATGACAAATAACAACAAATATGACCATGGAATGTAATAACAAGAAAACGTTCGTCAGTCATTAAAAGATTGTTGAGATAGTTCATAGAACCATCCTTGTTTATGAGCAAATTGAAAGAACATTCATAAATTGCGAAAGAAATTAAATATGCCATACAAAATTTATTTAGCTAGCTATTGCTTCGCTTCTTTAAAACATTATTGTGTTTGTTTTTCTTAATAATTATAACCTGAAACAATGTTCTCCTTTTCCCTTCATGACTCTGGATTGGTCTTCGTTTACAAAGCCAATTGCAAAGGAAAAATTTCTGAAATACAAAGACATAAAAATTAATCAAAATTAATGGCTTAAGAAATGACATTTATTTAGCAAATTTTCTTATATAAACGATTAATAAACAGTCTATACAACAATTAAAGTTGTCATCAACATAATTGATTTAAAAATTAAAGTATGAAAATTAAGACACCTATTTTTCTTGAATCTTTCAAATTATTGCATTATAATATGAATCAGTTTCTTAATATCTATCAGTATAACATCGAAAAGAAATTTCACTTAAATTCACCTTATTCAACTGTATATTGGCGATACTATTAGGTTAGTCGGGTGATCCGTGGATGCAATTTTGTTCATCCTTATTTCCTTATACAATGAATAATAAAGAATTTAACCTGTTAATAGCGTGATTGTTCATTGGATAAAGAAAAACTGAAACAGCTCCTACTGTGTCCTGTAAATTATAAATTAATGAATTAATGAATTAATGATGTCCTCTAGAAGGAATGCCTTGACCCGTAAACATTTGAAGTAGACCCAAGTCAATTGCCTAAACCTCATGAATGAAAAGGCTCTATAAAATATTTTTAAAAAAAAATCCTTAATAATGAATTTAAAAATCATATTGTATTTTAACTAGAATAAATATTTTCGACAAATCCTACCTCTCCTGCTTTTTGTTTTCCGTTTGGAAAACATTCAAGTTTCCAGGCTGTCTCTTTACCATCCACCATAACTCTGAAACATATGTTTTTGTTAAGATAATGGAAAAATATGCAAAATTTTTAATTAAGGGAGTAAAGTAAACTTATGATTTCAAGTAAGAAATGTATCAATGTGTATTCCAAAACTATATATAAAATGACTTCCTTGATTAAAGGCTTGCAGGTTGGAAGGTAAGAGCTAGAAAGAAACTTCCAACTAGCATAAAGCCTATAAATCGCACATAAGATGATTTTACTTTTAACATCCAGCTAAACTATAAGACTGAAAAGGGTGCAAACATATTTTAATATATAACTAAGAAGTATCAAAGACTTTTTCACTCAGTGAATTTATTAAGAAAAAAAGCATTTGAATATCTAATGAGTATGTTGAGTTGTCTTTACCTGAAATTATGTGATGTAAGACACTGCCCATTACTGTATGTCTCCATTTTTCGTCGAAATCCCTCAATCGTCCATGCATAACTAAATTTGTTAAGATTAGGTATACAATATGCTAAAATGTGTAAAATGATAATTAAACAGTTGTTACTTAATTGTAATTTTTATCATAAGCTACCTGTAACTTGTGTCTTCTTTACATCGCGTATAACACCATCCTAAAAACATAATGAATAAATACAGTTTTTTTTGACGAATTATACAACAATATCAGTCAAAGTCAGACATAGAGTAAAGTGTTAAAGGTTAAGAATGGGGTATCTATTGTTAACTACCTATTCTTTACAAATCACAAAAAAAATACTTTTATTTCCATCGTAGTAACTATACACTAAAACATACGTTGGAACACTATAGTCAATTCAACGACATATGCCTAGAAAGTTTGACATTATCAATACATACCTATAGAATCTACGGGAGGTTTTTTAACAGCCCCCGAACTTGTTCGTTTAACACCACTTATACCAGGTTCTAAACCTGTACTGAAACCTGACATTATATCAAACTCTGTAATAGTAAAGATCATAAAATAACATAAAAAGAAAAATAATTGGTTCATTGAAATTTTAAAAACAACTCTAGTAATCTAACCAATTGATGATCCAGTTATGACTTCTAAGACAAAGGTCGTGCAATCAAAGGGTTGGTTGCCTATTGGGTGTTACTTCAACTAATATCCAATAGTGGATGTTAGAGTATTGCATCCCTTTAAAAGCGAATTATGCCCTTGGGTTCTCTAGAAAATCCCGCCCCAATTAGGTAATAGGTAACCAAAAGAAACCTTACACAAAAAAAACCAGCGTTTCGGAGCCATTTGATTTTGGTGCGGCTCCGGCTCCGACCTAAAATCAAGAAAAACTCGACATATTTTTTTCCCCATAAAAAATATTTTTTTTTTAATTTTGAAGGTTTTAAAAGTTAAATTTTTGATAAAAATGGACTTGAAAAACTTAAAAAGTGCACATGACAAAACAGAGTTACCAAATTATAATTTATAAAAAATCTCTATATTTATCTAATCCCGAGCCGTTTTTTAACGAAAATTACGACTCCCGGCTCCGGCTTCGAGACACTGTTTTAATCTAATAGTAGCAAAACTACTCTATTCTTCAATTTGTCTACATGTCAAGGTCTTTTTTTTGTGAAGATTCCATAATGAGCATCCAGTATAGAATTTATTTGGTCCGTCGGTTTACCAGTGATGCTACATGAATATAAAAATCATATTTACATGTATGTTTCGATACTGAGGGATGTTGTCATCCTTTATTTTAATGCTATTTAAATTCTTATTTTTACAAACTTGGTATTTTCCAAGCTATTATTGATTTATTACGCTAAGTATGGACTTTATCGTTCTTTTTAGTAAATAATGCTCTCAAAGATAAGGAATTTTTTTTCGCTAGTTATTTAGTAATATTTTTTATTGCTTAGGTGAACTTTTAGTGAATTATAGAATAACGGCTAAACCTATATATTATGTTCGAAAAAAAGAAGTCCTATAAAAAGTCGGGAATACCATTACTCCATATCACGTAGCGCACGTAAATGCACGAAAAATGTATGAGTGCTTTCTTCAGTTAAGATGTCTCTGTGCATCATTGGATCTTGGCTATTCCAGATTATGATAATCCTTTCTATGCCGCTTATAACGATGTGTGGTCATAATATGTATGTTCATCAGTTTGGTAGCTAGCAGCCATTAAAGTTCATATATTTTTTTGAGATAATCTATCCCAGGAACATTTTAACTGTAACAGATCCTTATAACTGTCTTTTGCTAATAGCATCTAAATGCTCTGTATATGTGTGTGAGAAATGAACCAGAAAAATAAGATTTAAATTTAGAAATATAATAGCATAAAACCATCCCGGGAGCTAAATGAAGCTTCTATAAATTATAGAATTCAGGCAGTTAACGTAATCTCAACGGACAATCGAAAATTCTACTTTATAATATTAAATAATTAATATTTACGCATCGTATAATATACAGTTTTCTGCTGATACAAAAATGAAAAAATATAGGATTAATTTCATTTTGTAGATTTTTAGATTTTACATCCTTCGGTACCTCGGGGCTAAAAAAACTGGTTTTAATCTAATAATTGTACATTCTATATCCGCGGAAAGCTGTTTATTTAAATAGTAGCATGTACCAATAACGAAATTAATTCGAAAAAATCACGAAACCTGTACGTGATTTTCAGCAGTCGTTGCAACATATAGTAAAATTGACGACCTTTCCATTAGCCCCCCAAATATTATTTAAGATTTATTTCACTTGTTGGCCACCTTATACCTGAAAAAATAGCTGAAAATAGTTCGACACCATTCAATGATCGGTTTTGGAATGTCACCTAAAAATCCTAATCCAATTGGTCCAGCAGTTTGTGAGATCTTAAGCTTCATCCAGACATGCAGAATTATTTTAATACACTAATAAAATGATCATAAATTATGTAAATGATTAATGTCCGAACTCATGTCTAATTCGTTGTGGTAATTATTTATTTATTTTTCATTTATTATTTATTTAAATATATATTTATGAAATTCTAAATAAATTGTCCACAAAAAAAGTTTTGGATGCACGCAAATATACAAAACAAGAATGACTAAGTCTGTTAGAAGCGCAGCTACATTTTAATTTGGTATTCGTAAGATAGTTTGTCAATTTACCATACCTAAACAAGTCCTATCACTAAAAGTTCCCACTTGAGCACTGGTTACAACCCCCACTTCCCCTTACTTTGAAATAAAGTGGTGGGAGGGGAAAGGTCAGGTAAGGTTAGGTTATTTTAGGTACTAGGTAGCCCCTCAGGGCATAGGAACCCCACCTCTCCCATTTTCAATTTATTTAAAAAGCTAATGGAGGGGTTTAATAGTGCTCAACGGGTCACTTGTGGGAAAACATTATAATTACCATCCAACTTTTCTTAAAGTTTTATTTTCAATGAACGAAAAAGTTTACAATCACTAAATAACATAAAGAATACGTACAGGTGTTTTATTTAAAGAGGCTACGCTTATGAAAAAACACACATTTGGTTAATAATGAAAAGTTTTATTGAGTACTTTTCCCTATATATCATTTATTGAAAGCGATGATTTTCTATACATTTGCTTTTCGGTGCATTCAATCAAAGTGAGAAAGATTAAACTACATAACTTTTGTGTCACTTTTAAGGAAGACGATTCCCTTTTCTCCCATCTCTTTTGAAGAGATTTTCTTCCCCCCCTTCCCTTTTTCTTTTCCGAAATGTATATGACGTCACAGGAATCATCTTCCTCAAAAGTGACACAAAAGTTATGTAGTTTAGTTTTTCTCATCAAAGTGCCTTTTTAACACTGAAAACCAATCCCCCCTTGTTTTAATTTTTAAGCGTGTTTTAAATAATGTAAGGCTTAACATTAGTTTTCGAACATGTTACAAGTCATTCGATCTTCATTTATTTTAAATACAAATATCTAAGAAAATGAGTTCTACCTTTGAAGAAAAATATCCTTCTTCGACAGAAAACAAGGCGGTTTTTAGAGCCACAGTTGCATCATAACGACATGGTACATAAGCAGGCTTATTCAGACTGATATTAAGCTGTCATACTAGATAATTTCTTATTCTAGGAATATATTTTTATAAAAATACACTATAAATAGGACAAAAGTATGTTTTGATAAAAACAGAAAAATAAAACAAAATAATCTAAGAACTAAAGTCAGTTTAGAGTCTTTTTTAACAATAGTATTTTTGGCACTTATCGAATTATTTAAATTATACACAATTTTAGATCCTAAGAAAACACAGTCAAACATTCAACTACCATATAGGGGCTCTTTTTTTGTTTGATAATATAAGTAGCGAAGCTCAATAAGTTGTTGAACGGACAAAGTGAGATATGTAGATATGTATTGGTCTTTTGTAGCAGACTTATATACCGACAGACCAAGTAAACTATACACTAATTACTCCTTGGTTCAGGGAATCTTCACAAAAAGTTCCAATAGCAGCCGAGAAATTCACTTTTCCCCTAACGGTTTCTCACAGACGGACGGACGGAGATTTTGAATCACAGAGTAGCTTCACTACTAAAATTGTATTTATTATTCAAATTTTAACATACAGACAAAAAGTATACAGCTGCTATCAAATATAGGATATTTTTTGTGTATGAATGTGTAAACAGTTGAATGGTTAATGAATTGTTAATTATATTTACTATAATCGATCATTATTATATGTCCTTACATTTCTGTTAAATTTTTATCCTATTTTATAAAGTAGTAGGTTTTTTTGTATAATGCTTAAGATTTCAATAAATATTGAAACCTATTAAGTTCTTCATCTTATTTTAACTAAGTACAGGTCCTGGCCCTGGGTGGTTTTGGGAAATGTAATTTTTTTATCTAAGTTTGGGTTTAGGCAATTTTTTCCCACCTTCCTTACGTCTTTGCATATAGAGATCCTAGATGCAAGGAGCGCAGCTGAATAGCATTAATAGTAGGAAGTTTCTATACTACTCTATAACTTACTTTGTCTGTCCGTCTGGGCACTTGGGAACTATGATTTTCTCTTCCCTTTAACATAAATAGACGCGGAATTTTTTGTGCTAATAAATATCTGATTTTGGCAGTTATTATTATATCAGCAATTTTTTTTAAACTATTGACTTTGCTGCTCATTTGAGTAATCATCCTCGTTTAAAATCATTACATTTATTATGTTCTTTAAATTTTCTAATTATGTATTCTTTGACAAACAAGCTGACTTGGAAAACAGTGCCAAACGCTTTGTTAATGTCATAATACTAGAAATATAATAACTAATAAAAATATTGAAAGAGCGATTTATTCCTTTAAACTTGTCTTTCTATTTACTAATAAAAAATATCTTTAAAATTATGGTTCGTTTCTGTAGGCCTATCAGAATTGACCTACAAAATTGTAAGGTTATTCCTGGAACAGTTAGGCATTATTTTAAAGGTTAACTCAATTTAGACTGGTGATTCTTGGAAAGTTTAGTAACAATGCAATGTCCAAAGCATCCATATTATCAAATCTAAAAATGTATTTAGGTCGATATTATAATCTTGTGGAATATCTACATCGAATTGACGATTAATTTCGTTTGTAGATCTTATTTATTAAGCTCTCTTTTTCGGACATTACCATCCTTGTTTTGCTTATAATTATCTACCAATCACAAATTGACATATTTGCTACGTATTTTTGTATTAAATACATAATGTAAAAGGATTACATTTGTTTTGGTTTAAATTTGCGTAAGCAATAGTAGAAGGTTTTATAAAAACAAAATTAAACGACAGTTTAAAAAACTCTAGTCAAGGGACTCTATATTTGAAGTAGAAGGGATAAGCAGAAAAAATAGCATAAAACCATCCTAATTAATTCTCAAAATGAAAACATCCCAGGACCTATCTAAATCTACCCTTTATTGTACGCAATTGGTTTGTTATGAAGTCTTCAGCTTCAGACAAACTTACCACTCAATATAATAGGATTGTCAAGAAAGAAAAAAAAAATTTTTCACATTATAAAAACGTTGATTTATTTTGTTTTGGGTTTAGAATAATTAGTGTGATTTTGACCCCGGCTTTGTCAGGTCTTTGTCTCAACTATCTTTGTTTGTCAAACAATTATAGTTTTATTCTTAAGTAGCACAGCAATGTTTATAATAAACAGAATGACAACATCCATAAAAGTGAAGCTCTGAAACAAACTACCTTTAGTGTTAAAATTTAATGAGTAAAATATTAATAGGCACAACAGAATTGTATAATTATAAACTTAATACATAAATGTTGCAAAATTGCATAAATACAGGATTCTGTTTAAAAATATACTTATATTTTTAGGACTAGATTATTGAGATGCTTCAGTAATATTTTACTTTGTTGTATAAAATCATACAAAAATAGTTTTCAAAAAAGTTTGAAATGTACATAAGAATTTTCTTCTAATGATAATAAAGATGCTACGTTTTCTAAATCATATTTAATTGTAACAGGAATCATCATGCAATGTTTGAAATGGATAGGGTAATTCTAACAAGCCTAAATTAACGACGGACGTACAGACCCTAATCAACAAACTAGCAACATTACTGTACATTTAGTTTGATAAATTATAACATTTTTTAGTATGTCTCAAACATCAAAAGTGATATATAAAGAGCGTCTTTTTTCACAATATTCCATAAAAATTGGGTGCAAGCTTCCAGTCAAACGCGCTTATTAGGTCAAACTGCACTTAATTTTGACCAAGCGCGTAGTATAATTAAATGTAAATAAGAATAGTTTGACCTAAAAAGCGCATTTGATTGGAAGCTTGAACCCAATTTTACGGAATATTGCGAAAAAAAATGACGCTCTTTGTCTTTGTTTACAAATGATCCTAAAAATAATCAGGTTTTTATTTTATTTTTACTGGGGTAAAATGAGGGTTTGTAAGGTTTCATAAGGTAATATAAAGTATTTTTAATGTTTTGAGGGGGATAAAATGAGGGGTTTCAAAGTTTGTGGGGAATAAACACCTTTTTACCACCACCCTTGGACGTCCACAATAGTTATTTAAATTTAACACCCTACTTATATAGTAGCTAAGCTTTGAAAAAAAATTATTGACATATTAATAATGATCTTTTAAGTGATAAATAATTATTAAAAAAGATGCCAAACCGATTTTTACTGACTAATGATTAAAAATAATCGTTAAGGTGATAAACAATCATTAAGATATGATCTCCAATCGATTTTTCCTCACTAATGACCGTTTATTATTAATTAATAATGGTTTTTAAGTAGCTTTATGTACATTTATAGTAGCAAAACTACTCTATAGGTTTCTCATTTGTAAGTCTGTAAAACAAAACATTCCAGGCCATTTGTGAGCAGCTCAAAATCAATATGTCTAGTATTTAGTGATATATTATTGGACAGCTAAATAAGGGTAGGTCTGTCCGTACGTCCGTAATAGTCTTTTGGATAATCTTACTCAAATTAGAATTTTCCTATCGATTTCAAACTTAATTTGACGGTGTCTGATAATTATGTAACAGATAAGGTAAATCTTATAAGCGAATCATCTCTATGATAAGTTTGTGAATGTAAGTATGTCCATAAAACCATTCTGTATTTAAGTAAAAATGAAACGGAATTTTCGTTCTAAT
>LS056342.1:0-12514 GCA_900241095.1 Acartia tonsa
CTCTGTCTTAAAGTCTAAAAACTTTGCAGGCTTATGAATAGCTTTTAGGTCAAGGCATTTCCCCAATTTAACCCATTGAAGTCACACTCTGACTGTTCAAAGTTTTTAACATCTTTGAGTATTAATATACCATGGCTTGGGCAAAGATTCGAACCCATCACTTATTCAACAACATGAAGATATACTACATTTTCTGTTTTAGTCGCAAAAGAAGAATAACAATAATATATCTATACTACAAAGTATAATGATGTCTGTCTGTCTATCTGTCCGTCTGTCCGTCCGTCTGTCTGTCCGTCCCTTAAGATATCAGTAACCACTGAACCGATCGGATTCTACTCTTTAGAGAATATACCTACCGGTCCTATGGTTGTTTTAGGCTTTTTTATTGGGGCGTGGAACACCTCCAACCCCCCCAAAAATAAAAATCCCTCCCATTTTTTTTTGTTTTGTTTTTTAGGCCGTTAATATCAGTGGTTGATGCACCAGAGGTAAATATTTTTTTTAAATTACCTCTTTGGGCAAAGCCCCTAGAGGCTAGAGGCGAAACCACTAGTATTCTAATATCTTAAAATCCCAATTGATTGATTTATTTCCTTTAAAAAGGAAAAATAAAATATGTAATTGATAAGATCCATAAAGTATATTAACACTATCAATTCTTAATATCAAGGATGGACAAATACATTAGACAAAACTTAGAGTATTCCAAGAATTCCAAAATAGTAAAGTAGATGGAGGTTTGATATACTAAACCAACACTATCTCTTCTTTCCAAAAGTGCTCCTAGAGGCCTCGAAAACTTACAAAAGCTGTTCTATGATTTGCTCTCAGTAACAAGAATGATAAAATACAAAGGTATCAAAGCACAAAAATTTGTGGATGGGCCTAAGGATAAAGTAAGTTATAACGCAGATATTCATTGTCATAAATAATTGTAAATTCAAGAAACCGTTTAATATGCATTGGCTTTTGTATAATGACCGACAGACCGACGGATCTAGTAAGTTTTATAGTTAATCCTCAACTGTACAGAAATCTGCACAAAAAATTCATATGCCTATCTAAAATAGCAGCCGAGAAAATAAAGTTTCCACCATACCATTTACATACAGACGGACTAACTTACTGACGGAAATTCAAATTATAGGGTAGCTTAGTTACTAAAAAATATATTGGTCTAAACATGAATAGTCTATTATCAAGGATAGACTTATGATGTGTCTGAGTGTGTGTCAGCTACCAAAGGGACAATTCTAATAAAAAAAACATTTATAAAGGTTTTATAGCTTTAGACGTCCTTGTTATAGCTACAGTGCTTTAAGGTATTTGCAATTTATGCTTTTTTTAGCTAAAACACTTTAGGACCATGCAAAAGGAAATAAGTAGCATCTTATTGTATAATTGTATATATGATGCTACCTTTATATAAAAGTCACAAGATGTCTGTCTGTGTATAGATTTTGCCAAACTGATTTGACAGTAAAGCTTCTCATAGTTCAAGTGAAAGTTTATAACTATTTGGGACGGGATAGCTCACCCTCCCAAGAGAAATTATCTCTTGTAAAACATCCCCCCCTTCCAAAGAAAAAGGGTTTTACTTGTCTTTCTAAAATAAATTTAATAATAAAGGGTCGACTTTTATATGGAGGGTTAGTTTAAACGTCAGTCTGAGTAATAAACATAAAATGACCATTACAATTTCTAAAATCCATGAGAATTAAAGAATATATTTTGTAAATGACTTACTATATCAATTCCTTGTAATTTTAGAATAACTATCCTTACTCCTGTGCATGTGTGCGTGCGTGTGTGTGTGTATAAAAATCAATAATATTTGTATCAATCCATTGTACTGTCGGCCTACTGACATATTCCCACTAAATTCCTGCCAATAATCCCTTCACATCTTGAAGGGGCGACGGAAAAATTGCAATTATCAATAAAATTTATTTTTAACAAAACTGCAAAAAAATGAAAGAACATTAAGATAAATAGTTTAAGTTATTCTAAGACCTATGCCATAGCCGGACAAAGTGTCCTAAAAATCAGCCATGTGACGTCATAAAAATGAGGGAGATGAGAGGAAAAGCGGGAAAGAAAACCCCATAAAATAAATGGATAATCAATCATTTTTATGACGTCACATGGCTGATTTTTGAGACACTTTGTCCGGTTACCCTTTATGACATACTTCTCCAAAAAATGAGAACTCAATCGGTTCGCCCTTTATTAAAATCTGAACCTTCAGACAAATAAACCTTACTTATTTGTATAATGGGATTGTCAAATTGACAAAGCTTAATGTATGTCTTGTTATGAGAATTTTCCAAAATAAATAAAAAATCTAATTATGCGAATTATTCTCGTATACTAAGCACAAAATGATGCACTAAAAAGTCAAAAGTTGCTCAAATTTTGGTTGTAATTTTGTCTTAATTTTAACAATCATTTACACATAGATAAAACAAGGATGACAACATCCATACAAGCGAAGCTCTGAAATGGTAGGACAAACGGACACTTGTATAGTGCCAGAACTGAATAATCAGAATATAAATGTATGTGCAATTATTCAGCTAAACTCGTAAAATTAAACATGTAATCTTGTTTTTATGGGTTTGTTTTGGTTAATTATGAGAAAATATATCAACAGAAACAAAAAAACTGTTGAGCTTAGGAGTCGAAGCAAAATTGTTAGTAAATATGTTGAAAAACTGCTTGATACATGATAATGTTTATGGACATATTTACTTTTTTAGGACTTTATTATAGAGTTGCTTCGCTTAAAATATTGTACTATACTATATAACGTACGGACGGAACTACCCTAATTATAGAAAAGCTTTGCTTTTAAAATAAGTGAGGCACAAACCCGCCATACAGCCAAGAATGTAACATTTGTGTGTGGTTGAATTGCCGGAATTATTCCATGTTATCAATTATGCATCGCTCATATCCAAATATTATTTTGACACCTAACATATAATTCCTTTTTACTACAGCAATATCCAGGGCAGGAAGGGGACATTGGACTGTAAATTACACAGGTACCCAAAGATTTCTCTTGTGTTGACTGAAACTTTGGTACTTAATTCGGAAGTGAAAACCTACAGTATTTAGATCCCTGGCACTAGCAGACAGGGACTGATAACCGGAAGATAAAAATGTTTTAACCTTGTATCGTCCGTTGCAAGTTAACTAACATAAAAAGTATTTGAATAATATTGCCTTTTTTATAAAAAAAATCTGATTATAGCTGGCTTATTTTTTTGAGAAAATTCATCTCTTTTCCTAGACATTACTTATTACAATTGATCATAAGTTTGAAAGGGGTAACGCGTGTTATTTTATACATAAAAGTTAGAAAATAACATTTTTCAGCCTGCTATGTATCTTGCCCTCTAGTATTTAACAAGGATGACAACATCCACAAAAAGCGAAGCTCTGAAACGGTAGTTCAAACGAACACTTACACTTGTAGAGTGTCAGAACTAAATAATCAGAACATAAATGTATAAAAGTCGAAACAAAATTTTCAGTAAATTTGTTTAAAAAACTGAATAAATACAGGATAATGTTTAAGGACATACTTACATTTTTAGGACTTGATCATAAAGATGATTCGCTTGTTACATTGTACTTTGTCATATAAAAACTTATTGTTAAGAAAGTTAAAAATCGTTATGTTTAAAATGGACGTACGGACATTCTTGTAATAATTATAATGTTGCTACGCTTTCTAAATTGTACCTAATTATTACATGAATCACCATGTATTTTTTGAAATCGATAGGACAATTCTAACATGCCTAAATCAACAAAAAAACAACCGTTCCGGACGGACGTTAAGAGACGATAATATGTGTGCTATAACCACTTTTATTCAATTTCATGTAGTAGATACAAAACATTTTTATTAAGTTTCAATAGAATGCTATCAGTTTGTTTTAATAGAGTTTTTTTACCTACTTCTGCTTTGTCAAGTGCGTGACAATTAATTCCTGTATTTTATTTTAAAAAATCTTTAAATCAAAATGTTACATGTTTTTAAAATTGTACATTAAATAGAGCCAAAAGATCTTTTAAATATTGCATAAGTATTAAAAATTTAAAATTGATTAAAGTCCCTCAACAGATTATGACGTCATACGAAAGAATAGTCAATGAGAGGCCAGTATACACTATAACTGAATAGTATGGTAAAATTTATGCTGGCCTCTCATTGGTTATTTTATCGTATGACGTCATAATCTGTTGAGGGAATTTAATCAGTTTCCAAAATTTTCTAACTTTTAGTAAAAAAATCTATAAAATGTTTTGGGGATTTTTTTAATATTTATTTAATTAGTTACGCTTATGGTACATTTATGTATTTGTTAAATTATTAAATTGTAAAAATATTGGTAAAATCATTTACACAATTTTCCCCCTTTTTTAATGCAATCCTCTTCTTTACTTCTGGTCGGTCCGTCCTTAAGTATAGTCCGTACGTTTACAGATTGCTCAAATTGAAGGCACTATATTCTATACGCAATATTTTTAAAAATTTATAAGTTATAAATAAGTAAAATTTAATCTAATTTTTAGACAATTTTACGCTAGATCTATCAAAATAATTATTCAAAGTCTACATTAATATTAATATAAAAAGCGGGTTACACTTTCATTGATGTGTTTAATCTTTTTATTTTGGATTTCAAGTCTTTTTGACTTAAGCAAAATATTTATTTAGTTTTCTAAAATCTTAAAAACAATCTTTTGTTATTATATTCATAAATAGATATTTTTTAGTGTTGTTTTAACAAAACAAGAATGTAAACTTTCTAAAAAACATAACAAGAAATAATATTTCCAATAGTAGAGCTGTAATGTAACATTGAAAGTGGACAATATACACAACACAACAAGGATGACATCCATAAGTAACGAAGCCTTAAAACTCATGGAATGGAAAAATTGGGTATAGAGCAGATGTTTAATTCTCATTACAAAGAAAAGAAAGCGATAAAACTTCAAAATACATCACAGGGCCTTTTATGCATTTTACTTAAGATTTCAGATGCATATCTTCAGCAGCAGCCGTTAAAATCACATTTTGCCTACAACGATACGGACTGACTGGCTGACTGACGGACAGTCAAAGTGATTTTAGAGTAGATTAGATACTTAAAAGTGTATAATACAAGCTTGGAAATTATCAAAAGATCCGTATGATAATTGCAATAAAACGCTAAGATAAATTGTACAGAACATACATAATCTAATCATATGCATGCTACGCTGTAAAAAATGAAAATGAAATGAAAAATGTGCCCTGTCATGTATTGTTTCCCTAAAGTTATAAAAAAAAGTTAAAGACGGCAAAAAGGCAAAACTAAAGGTGAAAACGCTTCATTACAGTTTAAGAAGACAAAGGTTGGTGCTTCATAACTTACTAAAAAAAGTTGTCAGAGCCTAAATTGGTCAGGGTGTGTGTGTGACTTTTTAAAAGCGAAGCTTTTCTAAAATAAGGGTCGGTAACGTTTAAATATTTTCGTTAATTTAGGCCTGTTAGAATTAGCCTATCAATTTCAAACTTTGCAGGATGATTGAAACAATTAAGTACAATTTAGAAAGCGTAGCAACTCTTTAATCGTTATCAGAAAGTCTGTACGTCCAACATGCTGATTTTTACTTTTTAACAACAATGTTTTATGTGATAAAATCATTCAATTGATCTGATTTTTGTATTACTGATTCCAATTACAATAAGGTACAATATTTTGAGCGAAGCATCTCTATAATCAAGTCCTAAAAATGTAAGTATGTCTGTAAATATTATCATATATAAAACATGTCCTTAAACAGAATTCTGTATTTACGAAATTTTGCAACAAATTTATGTATATTTTTGTCAAAACTTATATATTCTTATTTTGTATATTCAGTTCCGACACACTACATTAGTTAATGTTGGTCTGTCATACCGTTTCAGAGCTTCGCTTTTATGGATATTGTCATCCTTGTTTTAGTAACCTTTGTTAGTATGTTTTAACTTACAAATCCAATGGTAAAAACAATTATCTTTTAGACAAGAAATTCTGTTGAAGATCTCTTATTTGTCATATTTTCTAAGATTATTTTTAAAGCTTTATCCTATTCATATTCATAAAGTACTTTTTTTCATAATTATTAACATGTTGCTAACTTGTTATTGCTGCGCTACCTATGCAAGTAATTTTAATTTTTTTGTAGTACTTCATTTAAAATTTTCTGGGTGCTCAAATTTTGACAGAAAATATTTGGTAAGAAAAATGTTTCAGCTTTTCAATTGTAATTTAGCATACAGTGTAGCTATCATGGGTTGTGGGGAAAATTAAATTAACCGAAAAAAAAACAGGTGTTAGTTACCCCAGGGATTCAAAGGGATAAGTCAATGGCCGATAAATTGATGTACATCCCCAATGTTAATACTCAAAATTACCCCTTATGTAGATTGGAATTAGTGGTTGTAACGCTTGAGCACTTAACTTAATGAAATTTAAATTAAAGTTGTTAATCTAATGAATAAGAAAACGTTATTGTAACTTTTGGACTAGTGTAATAAACAGCACATTGTCCCCTCTCTTATTGTAATTAACCGCTAAAATATTAGATCAAAAATTACTAAAAAGTCACTTTCAAAAAATATTAAATAAATTATGAACAACTAAAAGAAATGTTTTTGACTTTGCAATAAAAACAACAATAGAAAGGTTTAAGATTAAAAAATGGTTAGGTTAGTTTAGATTGCATTTTACGCCATAAACAAAATTATTTAAAATAAAATATATTAGTCTTAAAGGTGGAACAACCTGCAAAGAAAAACTTTCGTTGTATATGCCGCGTATAAAAAAGTGCTTTGACACAAAAAATGACAAATTGGTGGCTTAGATAAAATGTTCTGATTAAGACTTTGTCGTCATGAATACGGCAAAGGTTGGGTCCTTAAAAAGGACAATTTAGGATTTGTTAACAACTAAAATTGATATTAAAAATATTTTAAAATTCAAACTTTTTCAGAGATATTAGCTTTTTATAGTTTTTAAAGCAAAGATTCTCTACAAACAGGTTCGGTTTGTCCGAATATAGAGGATTCTTATATTTAATTAAGAATTATCCTATTAATTTCAAACTGTGTAAGATGATTCCTGTCAACACTTTTTTTGTATAATTAACTTATTCATCTGATTCTAAATCAATGATTCCTGGACAACGGGGTATAATACTATATGTGAAGGATCTCTATAAACAAGAATGCTTATTAAGTTCTGAAATTCTGACACTCTACAAGACTTACAACTGTTTATGGATGTTGTCATTCTTGTTATTAATGGTATATTTTAGGCTAACTTAAGACCTAAATCATTGGAAAATAGTTCAAAACCTTACAATAAAAAAAATAAAAGTCAAATTTGATACACATTTAAACATCCAACTTCTTAAGTGTATAGAATGCGTTTTTAAGTATTGAACTACGTTGCGACAAATTGATAAATATGGGCCATTCATTTTTGCTTTGTGTCAAGTGTATATCTGTCTGAGATATCATTTTTAAAGCAAAGCTTTTCAGCATTTAGTGTAGGTTCGTCCGTAAGTATGTACGTCTGCAACGGGTATTTCTTATCGTTAATTTAGATATGCTTATGTTATTTTCCTGTATTAAACTTTATAATACAAAAATGGCTGTCCCACCCCTCAAGAAAATAGTTTAAAACCACTGCAGTAACTATATACCAACCAATCGGTTCAAAATTGTACCTGGCTGTTTTAGAAATCACCATACAATAATTGGAATCGGTAAGAGGATTATAACAACAAAGACCAAATTGTGTCAAAATGATAAATGTGACGTCATAAAAATTAGGGAGATGAGAGGAAAAGTGGGAAAGAAAACCACTAAAAAAGAGATGTAAAATTCCTCATTTTTATGACGTCACATTGATTATTTTTGACACAATTTGGTCTTTGTCATTATAACATGACTAAATCAGCTATTAGAGCTATCGGACGTACAGATGAACCACCCCTAATTGTATAAAATTTTGCTTCTAAACAGAGGCGAATTTAAACTTATAATATGCAAAATAGGTGGCTTTTTATGTATTCTCAATAGATATAGCAGATCTAGATGGTCACATTCCGCCAGCCTAAAAGAATTATTTATTTATTGTTTAATACAAATGGATGTAGAATATACGTGGATATTATGACAGGAGAAAAGTTGTCGTCCATTTAGGTTGCAATTTTCCCTCACAATAATTGGTTTGGCCGTTTATTCAATAGGAAAGGAAGGGACGGGGAAAAGAGGGGGGATGGGGGATATCGTTATAGTAGCCCGCTACAGAGTTTACTTTTTTTTTTATAAAATCTCGTGTAAGAATACTAACGACCCAATTTTTTACAATGTATGCAAGTTCCCAAGTGTTAACTTTTCTCAAAAAATTCAACTATTTACAGATGACAATTATTATGCGTATGAAATAAAAAATAACTTTCGAATTAATAACATGGTTGGTTTGTTCTTCCACTGTTTTTCTATAGGTTGTTTTTGAGAGTATATATCTATATTATACCTATTGTATTCTAACTACTGTGCTGAATAACTTACTTTTAAAACAAGGATAACAACATTTATAAAAGGAAAGTGTAATAGGGGTGAAGCAGTTCAACCCTATTAGGTGCGTCCGGCAAAAGAGCCCCTAGCCTTAATGATTCTATCAATAAAATACTCCAACTAGTTACAGTTTTGAAGATTTATTTAGAACTGATTATACATAACAAATTAATGGCTTTATATACAACAGATTATAATATTGGGTTAGGTAGAAAATGGGTGTGGAGAGAATGGGGGACTGCAGGCCAGGTGAATGGCAGAAGGGCAGGCCCCTGTGGGGGTAAGGCTGGCGTCCCCCGGAAAAGGGTAGGTTATCTGGAACATGAGGGGGGAGGGGCAACCCCTTCCCCACGTCGGCGGCTGGTAGAGTTGACCGCATTATCTGGCGGTCAATAAAAGAAAGGGTTGGCTGAGGAATGTGGTGGTTAGGGATTAAACACCTGCGTGTTTTATCGGGAGCCCCGGAGCGTAGCATGCTCTGGGAAGTGACAGTCTGTCCGACTACCACATTATATTATGAACAGCTTTCTGGGGATAGTAAAATAAAAAAAAATATAAGATTAACTCCAGTTTTGTTGGACCTAAAATACAATACATGATTTTACAGTATAGCTCTAAATTAGTTATAAATCAACTTAATTAGCTTAATAATTAATGTGTTTATTTTATAGAAAAGTAATGAAATAGATATTCTGTACAATAAATGGATTAAAAAGGATAAAAAATGCAAGGTAATTTATAACTATTTGATAGAATATAACAAAGCTGTATACTGTTTGAGAAAACTTTTTGATAAATAAGATTTTTAGAGAACTTTTTTTTTGTATCAGTAAATAAATATGCTTTCTTGAATTTTACTGCTTTTTTCCTCTAAACCAATGAGCATGTATTATGTAATTTCCCTTCTTTGTCAGCCAAACATATTGAAATACAATTTGAGACAGGTTTTGTGATTTTGTAAATTTTTTTCTTGATTTATAACAACTGCATATATTAATACAAAGTAGAATGATGTCTGTATGTCAGTCTGTCCGTCCGTCCCTTAAGATCTTGGTAACCACTGAACCGATTGGATTCTACTCTTCATTCGCCATTTATTCCCGAAAATTTTTGACTCCTTCACAATTTTTTTTCAGCTGGGTAGGTAATAAAAGATGTAATGATTCCCATACTCACATCATTTTTTCAAAATTTCTTCTTGGGTCAAAGCACTTTTTGTCATCTTTGTTTAGAACACAAATGGAGCTTTGAATGGAAGTGGACGTCTGACTTTTGCACAAGTTTCAGGTTATTGATATCAATTAAACTATATAGGTCACCTGTTTGTCTTTTTTTGGTGGTCAGTTTTTAAATTTTTAATGTATTAGTATTAAAATGGCGTTTACCCTCAAAGTGCCTAGTTGATCCTCCACCTTTATTTTTAAAATATACTGAAAATAAGTGGATTCAAGTAATTTTATGTTAAAAGAGTTGTTACAATATATTTGTCAATGTTTGTTTGCTCCGTCATGTCCAACCGGTAGATGGTTTGGGGAGGTAAAAATTTAATTTGTGTTACTATTGATCCAATTAAGGGATTGATCATCTAGAAGCTCTATATTTAAAGAAGTAAGGAAGTAGGAATAGTCTTAAACTAAACTTAGATATAAAAATCAAATAGGCTAAAGCCATCCAGTGACATACTTTTGCTTTATATATGTCTTTCATTCTTATTTTGTATGACCTTGCTTGGTTGATAAAAAATTTCACCTTTTTAGGAATTTTTATTGTGCTCGGTGCTGGTGTAGTTCTGGGTCTATTTGTTCAACTCATATATCTCATCTATTTGTATTGTACTAATAAATAAATGTTAAATACAAAATGTAATTCTAAACATCTAAAATTCTTGTAATTTGACTTGACTGGGATCTTATAAGGGATAAGACAATGAACGATAATATTACTAAAGATAAGAACAAAATTTCCCCTTTCTGTAGATTGAGATAATTGGTTCAAAAGTATCAAGATTACTAGTTTGGAATCAACCAATCAAAATTTATTAAAGAGCGTCATTTTATTCTCAATACTCTGTAATATTGTGTACAAGATTCCAGTCAAATTTGCCTATTAGGCCAAACTATGAGCTTGGTAAAAATTAAGTGAAGTTTGACCTAATAAGCGCATTTGACTAAAAGCTTGTTTACAGAATATTACAAAAAAATGACACTCTTTATAATTTTACTAGCGGCTACGCCCCTAGAGGCCTCTTGGGGGTACTTGAGGAAGGGAGAGTCGAATTTGATAACCCAATCTATTATTTTAGATTTTAAAAGAAAAAGAAGAAAAAAAATGTTGGTGGGAAAATTTTTTTTTGGCGTGGGGGGTTGCTCCCCCTCATTTTAAATTTTGTTAAAAAAAATTCAAAAAAAAATTAATGTTTTTTTTTTGAGGGGGATCATTTTTTTCTAGGTGTGATTTCTCTTGGGAGGGTGGTGGTACCCTCCCCCAAAATAGTTATAAACATATCCGGGACCAGGGGATGAGAAGCTACCCTGTTAAGGAGAACCCGATCGGTTCAGGGGTTAGCGATATCATTCGGTACAAACAAACAGATATCATGTTACTTTATTTAGTAGGATATGCATAATACTTTTTTTGTAAAAATATATATTTAAATATTTTTCATACTTTCATTTTTTGGGGAGAAAATAAATCTATAATCCATTGTCCTATCCCCATAACCCTGCCCTCATATCACACCAGTTTTTACCATGTGTAGAGGATATAAAACTTATTCTAACACAAAAGTTTCTTCAAAATTGGCTGAAAACTTGTTTTTATTTTGATTTGATCATACAATAAGATTACATACATAGATAGATAGATAGTTAGAGTTAGATAGAAAACTATGAACATTCAAAGACAGATAGACAGATGTATAAATGGATAGTTATAGATAGACAGATAAAAAATATGAAAGAAAGATATTTAAGAAAGTAAGGTATATATATGCAAAAAAAAAGAAAGATAGATATAATGCATGTACATTGTAATAATAGATAATTTAATAGATAGATAGAAAGATAATTTAGAAAGGTGAAAAGGTAAGACTGAAATAAAGACAGAGAGTAAGATAAATAGAAAAAACAGATAAACAGAAAAATGAATAGATAGATGGACATATAAATAACTTGATAGACAGATAGATGTGCAGATAGATAGATGTAAATGTGTACCACTCTTGATTTATGAATTGATGGTATGGACATTATTTTAATAGAGAGAAAGGCAGATGTATAGATAGATAGATAATAGATGGATATCAAGATAAATAGACGGATAGATAGATGGATAAATAATAATAGTGCACCACACTTGATTTACGGGTTCTGGTATAAACAGAATTTATACAGATATGTAGATAGATATGTATATAACTAGATAGATGAATAGATAGAGAAAGATAGATATGTATATAACTAGATAGATGAATAGATAGAGAAAGATAGATAGATGGATAGATAGATGGATAAATAGGTGGATAGATAGATGGATGGATAGGTGGATAAATAGGTGGATAGATAGATGGATAGATAGATGGATGGATGGGTAGATAGATAGATAGATATATAGATGGATAGATAGATGGATAAATATATGGATAAATAGATGGATAAATAGGTGGATAGACAGATGGAAGGACAGGTAGGTAAATAGGTGGATAGATAGATGGATATATATATATGGATAGATAGATAGATGGATAGACAGTCGGATAGATGGATAGATAGATAGACAGACATATAGATGGATAGATAACCCAAGGGCACCACACTTGATTTACGGGTTCTGGTATGAACAGAATTTAAATAGAAAACTTTTACATTTAAAGTTGGA
>LS056343.1:0-12514 GCA_900241095.1 Acartia tonsa
AGTCTAAAGTTTTCGGATCAAGGAAAGAAAACGAAGTAGCGGGTTTCGTAGTATTTTCTCCTATTTCTAGCCCCTGCTGGGGGCTCTAACTCTGTGGGCAATTATCAACATTTACCTGATTTAACTAAACCTTAAATAACCTTTCAAAAGCTATACTGTGAAAATACGACGAAACATGCTTCTTCGTTTTTTATCCTTGATCCGAGTTATATAATATAAATCAGCTGGGAAAAAATATTTGGATTGATAAAACTAACAGACGACCGATGTAGATTGTAGTGTAGCTGCGCTTTTGTTGATAAATACTTACATTATTAGCTTCTGCAAAAGCCTCTTCTTCTTCTAATCTTGCCTGAAATTAAATAACAAATTATATTAATGTCATTTAATCAGTGACGCGCACATTAAAGTAAAAGAATATAGGTTGGAACCCTATGCCTACTTTCAATTGGGTCTTTGAATATCAGCCAATAGTGTCGGAAATATTAACACAGCTAAGTCGCTACAAAAGAGCACACACAGCAATTTGTGTCGGGAGGAAAAAACAATAAGCTGTTTATTAAACTATTTTTTAGTAAAGATTTCTTATTCATTGACTTGGAGACTTAATGAATTATTATTTGTTGATTAATTAAGTTGAGTGTCCAAACGTTTTAACCAATAATGCATTTATAATGTTATTGACTCATCACCAGAGATCTAATTGATGGAAAAGCTGAAGGCTAAATAGTTTTTTAGGCAAAATATTCCATTCTAAATCTTGCATTAATTAAATATTTCTGTTTTTTATCTATTTATTGCAGAGTATGAATATTTACATAGAATTTTAATAATGTCTCGGGAATTTTTTAATCTACATAAATTACTGGAATACAACAAAATATAGATTAATACTATTATACTGTCAACACAAAAGAGTTATTTAATTAAAAATGTTTTGCCAAAAAAAGGGTTATTAGTGTATAGCTGAAAATAGATAGATATATATAGAATGATGACATAGAGAACGAATAAATATAAATAAACAGATAGATTCTTATCAGGGATCAGAGGATCAGACATTGGCCGATAAATTAATGTACATTCCCAATGATGATACACAAAATTACCACTTCTGTTACCATAATTAGTGGTTGAAACGTTTGGACACTCCACCTAATGAACCAATCGTCAAAATTCAATAAAAAAACCCAAAATTGTTAAGCCAACGAATTAGAAAACGTTATTATAAAACTTTGGGGACTAAGATCTCTTTATACTGAACTTTTTAAATCTAGCCTTACATATCCCCCCTCCCTACTACCCTCTCCCCCCACTTCTGTTTCTTAAAATTTTAAAATAAAGGTAGAAATTTTCAGTGCTCGGTAGGCACTTTGTGGGAAAGCACGGCTTATTATTATGGTAAAGGTTTATTATAGGAATAATATATTTTCTATATGTACAAATGATTTCACAGTGATGAATTAATATGCACAGCATTCCCAATATAATTGATGTTAAGAGCATAGCAACTATAACAAATTTTACCCTTACAATTTTGGTCAGTCTTGTCAATAAATCACTGTATATGACAGTCATTAGGTTTGTTTTCGTTCACATGTGTCGTTCAAAAACAAACGTACAATCATATTTTAGTTATAGAGTATCTTTGCTATACTAACAATATACTTTGTGGTATATAGTTAATACATGGTTGGTATATTTTCTTCATTTATTATTGTAATTTATTATTGGCAAACGACGCAGGCATATAAACAACAGCGTGTATCAGAAGATATAAAGTTTCCATAAATACAAAAAAAGGCTATTATTATTATTATCATATCACAGTGACAGGATGTCTATCTGTTTGTAGCCAAGTGTCTGTCTAACAATCTGACCACTTTGGCTCTCCTATACAGTGAAGCTTCTTAAAGAGTAAGTTAAGATTTATAACTATCTGAAAGGGTGCATTTACCCTCCAAAGAAATCGAACCTGGAAAAAAATATACCTCCTACCAAAAATATTTTTTACCTCAAATTCTTTTAAAAACATGAATCGATCGTGGAAGTGAACATGTTATTCCCCAATAGGCCTTTAGCGCGCGGTGTAGCCGCTATTATATACTAAAATAACAGGATGTTGTTTGCCTGACTTTGATTTCAGAATGACATAGAATGAAAATAGGCAATTATTTTTTTTCAATTTACCTACGGCATGTAGTAACATCAATAAATAATATGAATTAATGGTTCAATATTTCTTAGAAATCTATCCTCATTTCAATTTCTATATTTATTTGTATTTGTTTACCTTCATTCTTGTCTTTTATGTTTTTATATAGCTATGCCTTGAACAAGAATAGTTATACACAAAGTTGCGTGACTATAAGAAGCTGTAAGTTGTTGTATTCTTATGCATACCATAGGATGGTTGTATTTATAACATAAATACGCCTGGAGAAACTTTTTTTAAAATACAACTTTAGATATTTTTTCTCGAATTCAAAGCAAAAGCTTACTCATTATTAAATGCTCAAAGTATGGCAGGTGTCCTCAAACATAAAATTTTAGGTGATAGGGATTGCAAATCAGCTCTTGTTTGACACTATAAGAAGACTTTAAACTTTTACTTTCTTCCAAAGAAACTTGATGGGTTCTAGGACAAACGCAGGAGTCACAAACGTCAGAGTGGACAAACGCAGGAGTGTTAAAATATTAATTAAGTATTTCTGTAAAGATTAGGTTAGGTTAAGATATGAATGAACAAATAAGCCCCTTGCAGGGGTTAGGCATTAAAAAACCTATAAGATGGTTTAAAATAGGTTAGGTTAGGTTAAGTGTCCACTCCGACGTTTGGGACTCCTGCGTTTGTCATAGGACCAATTGATGTAATGGAAACAATCCATAATAGAGATGCTTTGTATCTATATAAAGAAAACTTTACTAAGGAGAACAAACAGCTATAGAGACGTTATGTATCTAAATAAAAAAGAAACTTTATGTTTACTGAGCCAAACATCAAAGAATTGAAACTTTTCTTTTTTATTTGTTAACAAATTTAAGACTTGGAGATTAAGTCAACGAGAAGAAAATAAAGAAGTTTAATAGAATTAGATATTCTCAAATAAAAATATATTCTAGCTGTTATAAATAAATAAACAATGATGACATCATCTATAAAAGCGAAGCTTTGAAACGGTAAGACAAGCGGACATTAACACTTGAAGAGTGTCAGAACTGAAAAATCACAATATAAATTAATAAAAGTTGAAGATTGTAAGTAAATTTGTTGAAAAACTGCTTAAATATAGGATATTGTTTAAAGACATACTTATATTTTTAGGATTTGATTATAGAGATGCTTCGATTATAATATTGTATTTTGTTGTTATAGGAATCAGTATTCCAAAAATCAGAGCAATCGGATAATTTCATCACATAAAATTTAGTTGTTAAAAAGGTCCGACCCTAATTATAGAAAAGCGTTGCTTTTAAAAAGTATTAAATAAATCTAGGATGTGGTACAAGTAGTAGTTAGAGGTGCCTTTGGGGTGATTTACTTTAGCGTGTTGGGGGAAATATAATCTAAACTTGAGTTACCTCCCAATTGGCTATTTGCTTGTGATTGAAGATGAATCTTTTTGTTTTTTTTTCTTTATGGAGTTTCCTTTTAAAGTATCTTTTCAATTCTTTACAACCTACAATTTTTATCTTATTTAATACCTATATTTGCAACAACTTTTACTACACAGAAACTCCCAATTTTCAACAACAGCAAAATCCCTGTCCCTCTCGTCTATTATATTGATAAGATAAAAATTGGTGAATATTTTTTGTTTTCCACCAAAAATTACTATACAATATAAATTACTTAAGCAATAAATATATGAATATTTATGTTCTTAATTATCATTAACGTCGTATCAAGTTCTATTAATTATGTATTTTATTTGTGTATCATTTATCAAGTGACAGTTACTACGCAAATAAAATCAGTAAACCCTTAATTTTTTTATGTCTGATTTAGATATCAGTCAATTACTTAAAGATTGATAACAAATTACTTATATATTAAAGAAAGCTTTGCTAAAAGCATCTTATCTATTACTAGCGACTAGAGGCCTCTTTTGGGAAGTCCACCTCCAATTGTAGTTTTAAAAAGAAAAAGTAAAAAAAAAATTTGGGGGAGAAGGTTTTTTTATAGGGGTGATTTCTTTGGGAGGGTGGTGGTACCCTACCAAAAAATAGTTATATACTTTTCCAGGACCTATGAGAAGCCACTCTGTAAAGGAGAACCATAACAGTTCAGTGGTTAGCGAGATCTTTTGGTCCACAAATACAGATCCTTTATTATAAGGATTTTGCTACTTTATAAACGTTATTTGGATTGTATAAACTTTTATTTAGATAATTAAAAGCTTTCATGGCATATATTATTAACGCACAAAAACATTTATGAATTAATTAATGGCTTAGTATAATGAACAATTTACAATAAAAATACTCAAAATAAGGAAAAAAATTTTTCTAATTTTGCCAAAAAATGCAATAAATGGTTTGTCTTTTTGCATTTGAAAAGAGAACATTTGCTAGAAATAGGAATGCTCATATATGTGTTTTTTTCAAGTAATATCAAAAACTTTAAAAGACAAGCATTTTTCTTTCCTGCCTTTCTTCAAATGTAAATTAGTCTTTTTTCTTTCCTTCATTTTTAAAGTCTAAAATAATAAATTGTCACATTTTTGTAAGTATTGCAACGCAAAATTTGTTTTATAATGCTCTACTTATAAAACTATGAATGACCCTTCCAATAAAAATATTCCAGATTCTACATTTATTGGAGAATATTTCTGAAACTTGCAATATCGAATACTCTATCCTTTAGGTTCAAGATGGCAATAAAGGGAAAAATAAGCTATTAATATCAATTTTAAATTATTTTAAGGCCAATGAAACATTTTTCTAAAATATTTTTGTAAAATCATAAAAGTGTAATTAATATGTATATAGAACTAGTATTTTTAAGAGCAAAAACCCAGTTTTATTATCTCTTAATTTTTAAAAATCTTTTCCTCCAGAATTTCTAAATTCACTTTTTATGTTTACTTACATGATCCTTGACCCTAATATTATTGAAAAGTTGTTGTATATTGTATTTATATAAGAATACTATACAATATACAATATGCCGCATATAACTCTACACATGAACTTACAGCCAAACTTTCAAGTTATATAAAACAAGAACAAGAATTGAACTAAAAATAACTTTCAAAACAATTTTTACATTTCAATTTAGTTTTCAAAACAAAAGTTTATGTTAAAAACACTTTAGATTCTCGGAGATATATTTGGTGAAGTTTTAAAAAAATCCTATAAATTCTTTAATCTTATGGAAAACAGTGTAGAAAAAATTATAATTTTTTTTGGACAAAACTTTTGGGTAAAGTCCCTATTTTCTTCTTATTTTTACAGTAGCTTTTCTCCTATTTCTAGCCTTGCGGGTGGCTCCAACCCTGCAGAGCTAATTGCCTAACCCTACAGAGCAATCACTTGACCCAATATAACCTAAAATAACCTATCAAAAGCTATTTTGAAAATATAACGATTCTCCCTGTTGCCATGAAAGGGACTATACCCAAACTTTTAAATCAAAACTGTACCTATATAAGTAATAAATTTTTTCATGCAGCTAAAAAAGATGAATGATGTCAATTACAAACCTACCAAATGCATAACTTTCTCTACAGTGCTAATTATTTAATCAGTTAATTGACCTCTGAGAGAACACATGAGTGTCACAAGTGTCAACTTTCAGTGTTAATTAATTGAGTTAACTCTTGTATACAAGTAATCAATTAAAGGTTTAATATATATATATATATATGTACAGTATGGTAGATTTTAAAAATATTCAATCAATGATAGATACTTTTTATATATTGATATTAGTTATATTATGATATAATTCAACTTCTAAGATAGAATCGTAAAGAGGATAAAGAACAGATCTATAGTTTAGATGTATATACAGACAACTACCTCCCTTCATTTTTCAAAGACCTCTTTTGTCTGCTGTTGAATTATTTTCTGCTACTTGGCTGTTTAATATAAGCGATACCATTGGTTAATTTTCAATGACCCAATAGGAAGGAGGTTGCATAGGACAGTTGCAATGGGGAGATACAGTTATTTAACCCTTTCTCCCTCTAGTGTTTTACTCTAATGGATAAAGTACAGAGATTGTGTCAGTTCCTCTAATAACAGCCACATAGTTATTTAATTTGATTATCTTAAATCAGACAACAGATTTTTCATAGAAAAATTGACAAAAGGACAATTCTTTGTTATAAAGAAGTTGTGATACTTGAACTGACCTAAATACTTCACTCATATTTAAATAGTTTATAACTAGAATTTTTCTTTAACTTAAAAAGAATAAAATTGTAAAATTTAGTATCGATTAATTGATTTTGTCCTTGTATTATTTAACTTGTTATTTTGAAGTCAAGTTAATGTAAACTAAATGCACATTTATGTGGTATAATTCTAATATATCTATTCTATATACAATATACAACAATATTGGTATAGTATTTAGCTAAAAGGTTTAAATCTAAAAATAAAATTTTCTAATACTAAAAATTGGATGATCACAATAGTTAAATTTAAGGAGATAAACATACATAACACAATTTTTATTCAAAGTATTCAATAAGACAAGAATTACATTATCCATATAAGCAAAGCTCAACAAATAGAATGGAAAAATAATTCAACACATTGTATTATTATGTAATTATAGCTAATCATTTCACATAAAAATTGTTTTCAAACATTTAAAATACCAAAATGTTTAAAATAGACTTTAAGTCTTGATTACAGATCAGAGCTGTTTAATGAAATGAACAGACAAACAGAATTACGTTTATAAATGTATAAAGTTTCCATTTGAAAAAGGATATCAAGATGTTATTTTTAAACAATGAAAAGCTCACTGCTATAAATCAATCTAATGATTTTCAAGAAAATCTTAATTTTAAATTATGATTGTATGCATTAATATTTCTCTGTTTGTTTTACTACAATAAAACTCAGCAAGATAAATTATAATTTATGTGAAGGTGTCCACTGGGAGTTTAAATATTTATATACAATGCAGGGATATAGATAAAAGGGGTCATTCAGAAATCTATTAAACTTTGCTACTTTGTGTATCACTAGCAGCTTCGCCCCTAGCCTCTAGCAGCTTCGCCCCCTAGCCTCTAGGGGCTTTGCCCCAAGAGGTTTTATCAAACTAATTTTTCGTGTTTTAGATTAAAAAAAAAATATGTCTTTTTTTGGGGGGGTTATTTTTCGTTTTTTAGGGGGGTTAGGGGTGTCCCAACCCCCAAGAAAATAGTTATAAACCTTCCCGGGACCTATGAGAAGCTACCCTGTAAAGGACAAACCGATCAGTTCAGCGCAGTTAGCGAGATCCTTCACTACAAACAAACAGACACACAGACAAACAAACAGACAGACATCGTTCTACTTTGTATTATAGATATAATTAATTGTATTCCTGGTAAATTGATTCTCAGAATTTATATCCTTTTCAAATATTTCTAACTCAACCTCTTGTACTTGACTGTAGTGTGGATTACCAAGTTTTTTAAAGGTCTTGATGGCTTTATATAATCTTGAAGTTTTAATATATGACTGGAGATAACTATGTTTATAACTTAGTTTCCGTTTAAATGAAACAGGTATGATATCAGACTCTGTATTGGCTGATGCTTCTGGAACAGTAAAAACACTGGCTTGACTCAAGTTTCGTGGTAATCTATTTATAGTGCTATTGATATCCTCAGTATTAATTGGTACATTTACAATTTTTCCACGTAAACCCTTCATTCTTGACTTAGGCAATATTACAAATTTTTGAAATAAAAGATTGAGTGATATTAAAGAGTTTTCTAACTCTGTTAGCATTAACTCTGGATAGTTCTTCAAATCAACAAGTTCAAGTTTATTTTTATGACATGTGGCTGGATACTTTCCAATCTTCAATTTTAGTCCACAAGTATTGCATAGATATTTCCCTTTTAAATCATTTGGATCTGGATGACTAGTACATACACTCAAATTATCCAAATCAATAACATTAGATATCCAAGTATCATTTATTTTAAAAAGTCCAGTAAGATGTAACTTTTTGTGACAACATTCACACTTGTGCATTCTTCCAAATTGAAGTGATTTTCTGAAAGCTATGAAACGTTCATATTCAGAACATTTTGAAAGTTTTGACCTACTATTTGCTTTAGATTTTGTCTCTTTCTGTTTATATGATTGTTCATCTTGACTACGCAAATTTGACCTACTATTTGCTTTAGATTTTTTCTCTTTTTCTATATACAATTGTTCGTCTTGTTTTCTTTTATTTGATCTACAATTTGCTTGATATACTTTGTCTTTCTCTTTAAGTAATTGTTCATTTTGTTTTCTTTTATTTGATCTACATTTTGCTTGATATAATTTGTCTTTCTCTTTAAGTAATTGTTCATCTTGACTACGCAAATTTGACCTACTTTTATGCTTGGCACTATTCTCTTTTTCTCTATAGTTTATTTCATTGTTTACTTTTCTTTTCTCTCTAAGCAATGATATTCTTCTCTTCCCACTATCCTTAAATGCTTTGATTTGATCTTGTTTGGAATATAAGTCTTTGCAGGCTAAACTATTGTTAAGGTGTTTACCAAGCTGTTTGAAATACCTACTACAACCATTACATTTTACCAAGCTTTCTTTTTCCTCCAGTCTTAAATCTACTTCTTTTCTCTAAAATTTCTTTTATTAAAAAAACGAATCTTTTTGAATTTACAGTTTTCTAGAAATCAATTAAAGTTAAAGATAATATCTACATCAAAAAAAGCACAGTAAGTGTAAATTATTAGAGTATTTTCATCGAGAAAATTATATTGGGCCTTCATTTAAAATTAATTACAAATCCCTAATACCCTTAAAATTTTGAAATCCCTTCTTTTGCACCCTCAAAAAAGCTGAGACATCCTTGACAGAATCTATGTTTTTATACACTATTACTTAAAATTAACTCTTAATCATCATTTAAAAAAACATTGAATCTGATATTAAAGTTTTTGGATGTATTAATATCTAGGTAGTTAGTAAGCAAAAATTAACAATGAACTAATTTTGAGCTAGAATTTAAAAAAACTTAAATTGTTAACTTAAACTTTTTTATTCTTTAGCACACTGTGTATTTGAAATTTTGGAATATTTCATATTTGGCATCAAAGGCTTTCTTTCAGTCCAAAATTTTATCAGTTTGTTAACTTTATTAGTAAACTAAAGTTGAACTAAAATTATAAATAGATTTATCTTATCTACTTTTTGGATGAAATCATTACATTGAAAACAAAATAAAAGAAATTTCCTTGTATTTCTGTTTGGATTTTTTAATATTGTTTATTTTGATATTGTCAAGTTCTTCATCAGTATATTTTAATTTGCATGGAGGCGATGATTTGAAATGTGAAAATAATTTAGCTTGATTGGTAAAACAACCCTTGCATAATTCCTAAATATTTTACTCTTAAATGTAAGTGTACTTATAGAATTAGTTTAAATTTTTTTTTATCTTATATTTATGTTGCTAGTTTTGATAATTCTTAAACAAATTTAGTCGACTGGAATATGGAAACAAGATTAGTTTTCATGAAAACTTTTGCCTTTTAAAAAAAAATACTATCCATTTTTGTACAGACATATCAAACATCTGATAGTTTTGGCAATCTAATTGAATTAAAGAGTAAATGGCTAAAATTTTTTAAAAATCATAAAGACAGAAATAAATAAGATACACATAATGTGTTTATTTTTCCTTGTAGCCATACAAATCATAAAGCAAAAAGACAAACTTAAAAAGTTGTAATTATATTAAGAGTTTTCCTGGTCATTGTTGATATTTATCATAGGACTCATATAACTAGATTCTTCGTTATTTGTTTCAATATTTTTATTTGTCCTTTTATTCTGAATGTAAAAATATGCTATAAAACTGAATAAATATAATATCTAAAATCAAAAAGCATGGCAAATCTAATCATTAAATTTTGAGTATTTAATATTTTTTAAAAAAGAACAGATTTCAGTAATATATACAGAAGCAATGCACAAAAATTAATATGTCTCCTGCTGTCATGATTTTAGAATTTTACTTTAAGAAGTAGTTATTCATAGACAAGTAAATGCAAGATAGAATTATGTAATCTTGAATCAAACTGTTTCTAACTAAAGTCTATCTTAATACCAGTATATTAAATTAAAGTTTTATAGCACCTGTAGATTTTTATCACAATAAGTTTTCATTTGGTCATCAATATTTACTATCAAATCTTTTTTATGAAGCTCATGGGAAAAGTAATATTCTCCACATCTTTTTGATTTTTTCACGTGGGTTAAAATGTTATGTATTTTTACATAACAACCCCTACAGGTTTCTGTATTTTCATCAGCCTTTAGACCTTGATAATCATCTCTTGAATTGTCAATTAATTGTGGGTTTAAGTCAACCCAATCATTCTGCAAAGGTGACAAAATGATATTGATTAATAAAAAGATTTAAAACAAATATAATCTTGAATTTTCTTATCCCTGCTCTCCTTCTATTCAAACACGTTGAACCCCTCCCCCCCCCCTCCCGCTGAATGAAATGCTGAAAAAATTTCAGAGGAAAACAAAAAGATCTCTAACCTCCCTTCCCACTTCAACTTAACCAATCTATATCTTAAGTACGATTGGACACTTACACTCAAACCTACTTTTGGACCACAGAAACCCCATCTTTTATTTCTTATTTAAATTTTTGGCCACTGCGGGGGACTCTAAACTATAGGGTTTTTAAATCTTTACTCCTAACCTGATCTAAAAAAAATCAATGATATGTTTCTTTTTCCAACTACCAAAAAAATTATTACTAAACCAATATTATTTTATCTCTTGCCTGGGAGGGACTAATTTGCTGCAACAATCGACACTTTGTACATGCATATGAAAGCCAGAAATTAGTGTCTGATGATAAAAGGATTTGGTAATGGGCATCTTGTTGAAAACCAGGTCTTTCTTGGCCAATTAATATTCTGGCGAGTAATATTGGCTCATCATTTGTCACATTTAGAGTACCAGCAGGAACAAGCGAATTGCCACTTTGAGGTATGATTTTTTTGTTTTTTTCATCAAATATTAGAAAATGCCTTTTAAGAATGTGGGACATAAATGGAATTATTAAATCAAATAAGTAATGGGTATGGTCTTTTTTTGCTTTCTCCCATTTACTTTCATCTTCTAACATCAATCCTGTATCAGTATAAAAGTGTCTAGCTTTGTCAACTATTGCTTTACGCAAAACTTTTAAAAACTTATGTGGGCTTTCATTGGTAGATTCTTCACTTTCATTATTAATGTCAAAATCAACATTTTCATATGTCACATTATATTCATTTTCAACGTCTCGTATAAATGAATTTGAGAATATATATTGGAAATGGGATTCATTTTGTTTTTGATAACCACTTAAAACTTTATGTTGAAGTAAACTTCGTAAAAAGCAGTCACCATCACCAAAAGTTTCCAAAGATGGAATAATTACAGGTAAACCAGAAAAGTTTTTCATCATCAAGCTTTTTACTTTCTCCATTTTGAGACTAGAAATGAAAATGACTAGTAAGAAATATTGTTTTGATACAATGAGATAAATATTTTTGTTTTTGTTTTGATATGCTATAAGAGATAAATGTAAGACTTAAAATATATTAAATTTTTACTTTCTGCTGATCTGCAGTATAGTTAATTTTTAATTAACAGAAAATATTTTAATCAAAAACGAGATTTAATCAAATTCTCCCCTCCCAAAAAAATATGGTGTATAAATTCTTACCTCGTAAAAGGTTCAAGCTATGAATAATTTTCTAACAAAAATCTCTAATATAGAGAAATTATTATATTCAATATTCGATTGTCTGTAATTGTTGAAATGCTGTTAATGTTCAGACTATCTCTAATATAGAGAAATCAGTATTCAACAATATTATTGTCCACACTATCTCTAATATAGAGAAGTTATATTCAACAATGTTCAACACTAATGACAAGAAACGTCTATAGTTGTTGAAACACTGTTATTGTCCACACTGCACTGTGCAGTTTCAATATTAAACTATTTAAATAGGTAAGGAATATTTTCTACAACTTAAAATTATATTTATGTCTAAATTACAACGTTATATAAGGATGAAAATTAAAGAATAAATTTCTTCTAGAAGAAAATTGTTTCAGAAATATTTCTATAAAAGTGATCATTTACTAGCCTTACTACGTAATTTTGCACAATAAACAAGAATGACAACATCCATAACAGCAAGGCTCAAAAGAAAAGACGGAACATTAGTTTAATATTGATGAATCAATGTATATAAAAAATATCAGCCCTTAAATTACATAGATAATTAATGCATATTATAGAAGCACT
>LS056344.1:0-12513 GCA_900241095.1 Acartia tonsa
CCCTTTACTTGGCATAGTTCAGCCCCCTGGGGCTGACAATGTACTAGCACACTTAAATCTTCATATAACCTGAACATAGATCGTACATTTTTTACTACTATATGGCCTTCACGTTCATATGATTACGCAAATACATACAAACTTAAAATACAGGGTTTTTACTAACTTTTTTGTGAAATAATCTATCCTCTCACTCCAAAGACAAAGCCTATAATCACTGTTTTCTCAAAAGTGTCAGAACCGCGGCCCCCATTCTTAAATATGTTATATATATGAGATCAATCAAAGTGCATGCTCATAACTATAACCAATTTCTCTGAATACTTCTTTTCCACTGGACTTTTTTGTTCTTGTTTAATGTTTATGTATTGTTTTTAAAGTTACCTAAAAACGCCAGGAAGCAAAGATTGGTTTGATGCCAATGCATAAGTTTCTATAACTGACACACACTAAGAAATAACAAATTAGGTCTCGATGAAATATTTTATAAATAAAAATTATGATCAATTATAAACAAAAATTTTAATTAGGTAGCAATTTATTTTTTTTAAATATTGTTTTACCTTAATTATTGATTGATGTAGTGGAAGTAAGGAATCATCATTTCCTAAAATATTTACAGAATTCAAAAGTGAATTAGAGTGCCTTCAATAGCATTTTTTTCTCATCCTTCTTGCCTATTGTAATATCCTAACGTAATTGATAGGCCATAGTTTGTTAGTGTTTGGACCTAAGTTGTCATGTAGTAGGTTGCCCCTAGGATATGCTCAAGCTTCAAGTTTAAGAACATTATGACCTGGACCGCAATCTCATGAAAGCTCTTCATTATTACCACTCTCATCGAATAATATGACATCCCAACGTAATCTTTTTATTGCCTAAAAAGGTTAATAAATATTGAAAATAATGACCTGCTAAAATATAACCAAGTTCACTATCCGTAATAACTGGAACATGGACTAAAGCTAACAGAACCGTAGACAAGGCTTCCATATCGTCTTCTGTAAATTCAGGCTGAACAAAAATTATTCTCACTTTTATTTCATGAATTACTAGCGGCTGCTGACTCCCCTAGAAGAATAGGGGCACTTAAGGTGAAAGGAAGAAAAGTCGACCCCTCCCCCTATTTTATTTAAGTTTTAAAAAGAAAAAGTAAAAAACTATTTTTGGGTGGTTTATCTTTTATTGAAAGTGTGAAGATATCCTCCCCAAAAAATAGTTAAAAAGCTTCCTTGGACCTATAAGAAGCTTAACTGTAAAGGAAAACCATATATTTGTTCAGCGGTTAGCGAGATCCTTCGCTTCAGACAAAAAAAGCTTACAACTTTATATCGTAGGATTATCTTTTTAAAGAGTATCAAATATAATATTATTTAGTATTTACCTTAATATGTGTAAAGAGAAGGGGAAATATTTGAGCTAGAGCTGTAACAAAAGCTTGACTTGGTAGGATTGGGTTTGCTGTGCTTTTCAACTCCTCAAAGTTTATCACAGTTGACTTTTTACCTAAAAAGATCATTAATATAATAAGGTGAAAGAGCTATACATTTCAAAAAAGGTTTTTAGACATCTAAGGACAATATATAAAATAAAATACTTGGATGAGAATTTTGGACATGAGGAGATTTAAAAGATTTACTAAAATTAATTAAATCTACCAAAGCACTATTTTTACAACAAATATAGCTTTGAATGATAAGGGAGGGGGAAAAAGTGACACTTTTTTTAAACCAAAACTAAAAGTCAAAGGAACCTAACTAAAGAAAAAGTTACAGCTTACAGATTTGGCATGGCAGTTGCTTTAAAGAGGTACAACATGGAACTTTAAATAAGAGACGTTGGAACCGCCGCTTTTCTCGCCAAATTAGACCATTTTCAATCATCTGAGATAAACTTTTTTTCATAAAAATATCCCTTATATTTTCACTTGACAGGTATAATATTTTAAATATGTCAATATTAAAAAATTAAATTGTCAAGTGCAAATATATTTAACGGCATCATACTTCTACTTCACACTTGTCTTCTCCTGCATTAGCAATCTTCCACTTTCCTCTCGTTCCTTATATTTAAATTTGGCGAGAAAAGGCAAAAAAATCGGCAGGAAACGGCGGGAGCGGCGGTTCCGACGCCATTTCTGTAACTCTTTATTTAGTTGAGTTCCTTTGACTTTTTGTTTTGGTTTTAAAAAGTGTCACTTCCGCCTTCCCCCTTTTTTAATGAGCAATCCCTACAATTTCTAAATTTTTTATGCAACAAATAATATTTAAACAAAATACCTATGGATACCCAAGATTTCCAAGCCGCCTGCCACTTAGTAGAATCAACATCCCCAGGAGTGTCTTCTCCTTTCACGACCATCTCATGGAAGGACCTCAGGGCCGCCAGACTAACCTCACTCGTGGAGGCTAGCGACAGCTTCTCTATGTGCTCGAGCAGCAGCCGCCAGGCTTTGGGAAAGTCGCCAAGAGCTGCCAATAGCTGCCGTTTTGTTACAAATACTCTGGCGACTCCAGATATGGTCAATACCTTAATAATTTTCTATTAGTATTTATCATTGTTACACTTGTGGAATGGATGACACACAATTGTTTAAAGGCAAGGTCATTTTCAATAAGAGAAAAAAATATTGCATTTTCCTCCAGGTGTCACTGCCGTAACATGTTTTTGGCTGTAAATAAATTATAATCCTAATATAAAATTTTTTGGATCAACCTGTGTTTCCGCCCACTGTTTCTTTTCTGTGTTTCTGCTGTGATGAATGAGCAGATTGTCTGTGGCCTTCTCTGTACTGGCCAATCCTGACACTAGGGATACATTGTCCAGTAGAGGGAATAGAACCTGCCACAGCACCGCCTACAAATTTAAGGTAAATCAAAAACGATTCAAAGATTTTCTTTTTAAAAAATAAAGCGAACTATGACCATTTATGGGTAAAAAAAAACAATCGTTATGATAATACTTTTCTTTTACCTAATGTGTAATCACTTTATTTTAATGATTTACAACAACAAAATTATTTTTAACAGTTAAAAACTGAAATAAATTCTGACCTGCCAGGTTTGTGTCTGCAAAAGCGACCCATGGGCTGCAATAGTAGAAAACAATGTTTGTCCTGCTGACTTTCGCGTTGCTGGCCGGCTATCCAGGCACAAGTCACCTAACTTTGAAAACAGACACATCCAGAGCTTGTCAAAAGTTGACATTTCCTTGTAGCCGGGTAGGTCAGGTAAGATTTTAGGTTCAGCTATGATTGCATTGCGTAAAGAATCTTGGTTTTGGTAGAAATAATCTGATAAATTCCACAGGAGGCCGACGGCTGTCAGAGATATATTGAGGTCCTGTGTCTGTGAGCCGAATTTTGAGGCTGTGTCTACACACAGGGGTAGGCTTGTGTGGGGTGTCAGGGGTAGGAAGTCTGTTAGCACTAGTTGCAAAGCCTAAAATCATTGTACTTATAATCAGTAGTCTTTTGAATACTGAAATAAATCATTTATATAAACTTACAAATATTATCAAGGCAAAAAAAGCAGAACTTCACATCACATGGGATTATAAGACACCATAGTTTGTTGGCTTTTTTTCTTTTTAAAAATTTACCTGAAATGCTGTTCTTACAAGGGCTTCTGAGTGTTGTGGTCTGAGGGCACCAATAACAGAAAGTACTAAGGGCCAACCTGAAAAAATAATATTCAAATATGAGAATGAAATTGCCTGAAAACATTGTTATATTAGAAATTTTAATTTAAGCTTTGTTAATAACAAATATCAAGAAATCTAAGTATTAGTACAACCTTGTGTGAGTGCCTCGGCACTAGAATGCAGAATGGCCATAATGCATTCCAGCTGGCGGGAGCGGATATCCGCATGAGGGATAGCGGATAACTCCACTAATGGTCCAAGCAACAATGTTTGCAGTCTAAAAATATGGAAATTGATATCTTTCAAAGTTTAGATTTTTAATTCTTCATACATTAAGTTTATTTTATAATGTACGATGCTATTATATAAAGCAGTAAGTTTTTTTATGCCTGAAGCTTAAAAGCTCTATAACTTGAGTTCTATTTTAATATCCTATTTTTATAAAGTAGTAAGGGATTTTTGACTGAAGTTAGGATCTCAATAACTACTGAACCGATTGAGTTCTCTTTAGGTTCATATAGCTTTGTTAGGTATGTTTATTCAGATTTTTTCATTTAAGTCATGGGATTGCTTTAATCTATTTTTTTGAGATTCTCTCTGCCTCTTCAAATACAGAGCACCTAGAGGCTAGTGGCATAGCCGCTAGTGTTATATTAATACTATTTATACAAAGGGCTTACTTGGGATTATCATGCAGAGGAGGGGTGTGTTGATACTTGAGTGCCGCCTGCATAAGGCTACACAGGGCGTCACCACCCCATTCTCTCATCTTTGCATGGGGATGGGAGCTTACTTCTAGCAAGTGGCTTGTGATTTTCACCCAGATCACCTGAAAATGAAAATTATGATGCTGTAGCCTTAAAAATCAGAATCAATTCGAGTCAGGGGTTAAAGGGGGGATTTCCCCATCCGTCAAATTTTTATTTTTTTTTTATTTTTACCCCCCATGCCCAACCCAAATAAAACGCTTGGAAGTCCTTGATTCGCGTACTTAAGATGGTTAAGGCTTTTTGAAAAAGAAATAGGTATTTCTAATTCTGGAATATTCCTTAAATTTACCCAGCGAACATGTTTTATAATTAGGTTCCTACGATAGATAATATTTATATTTTTAAAAGAATAATTGACTATGATAATAGTCCCGTAAAAGCAATCATAACAATGTTCTTTATTTAACAAAATTTACCTATCTTTAAAGACGGTGGAATCACATATGGTTATTATAATTTCCATGAAATTTTTATCATCTTTTTATCTATAGGTATTACCTGAACTCTCATTAAATTGACATCTCCAGTTTCCAAAAGTTTTGCTACTGCAAATAAACTTGGCTCTCTAAAAAAAAGTAATTAATAACATATTATCTGCATGTCTCCCTGTAAGCTAAGATCTTCAAAATTGAATAAGCATTTAGATAACTTTAATATTTATTTATGTTCGTACAATGTACAGGATATTTATAGCCGTAGAAAGAAATATGTTCAACATGAATGATATTGATAAGTAAATCTTCCTCTAAATAAAAAAAAACATTCTGTCCTAATTAATAATGTAAATATTTTGTAAAAGTTAAATTAAGTTCCAGTAATCAATTCCTTTATCCTTGGTTAAAGTATTTTTAGATTTTTATGATTGTTATTAGCTGACCTGTTATTATAAGCAAGCTGTAATGATTCCCCACTAATAACAACAAGAGCATCAACCAGATGATGTAAACTCTGCTCGCTCAGGCTGCAGCTGGATTCAAACAGGTTGGACAACATTTTGGCCAGGACAGGTAGGTCAGCCATGACAGCCGTGGTGATCACTGCATTGGTCTCACTACTGGATTTCACTGCCTTCAAATGTCCTCCTTGACCTTAAGAGACGAATGGTATATGAGAACTTAACCGAGGACTTTGATGTCCGTAAGAATGTAACAGAAATTTTTTAACAATTTTGTAAAATACTTATGTATTATATAAACCATTATAGAATTATGAAGTAGGGACGTACTGACATAAATCTAGAGTATTATTGCAACAGCTGCGCTTCTAATGCGTATTAAGTGTAAGTAAATCTAAACTGCATCCTAAAAAGTTTATAAAAAAATCATATTACCTGCTGTCGGTTTAAGCCCCAGAATCCAGACCAAATGCTGCAACGTTGTCAGAACAATGTGCCAAGCAGGCCCTAACAAATCACCATGACAATGAGCAATAGACAGAATAGCGCGCATGCACTGTAAATTCTTGGCTGTCAGCATAACTGGCCCTTGCTGGGCGGCCGGCGGTAGCGAAGCTGTCGGCAGAGGAGTGCCAACTGCGACAACTTGATGTCTGTAGTCACCATCAGCAAATCCTGTCGATTCGCCTCCGTCGCCTGAGGCAGGCATTGGGTGACTTGCGCCTGTTACTAGCTGTGTACTTGGTGTAGCCTTTATCAATGGATTTCAGAAATAACAATATATACTTTTTACCCAAATATATTTACGTTTTATTTAATAATTTTAGGTATTTTATTTAATTTTCGAGTATTTTTAAACAATGACTATCATTTTAAAGCTTTTATTTAAAAGATTTATATTTTCTTATTCCATTCCTTTAAAACGCTGAGAGTGTAATGCGGAGGTAGAGATGCTTTACAAACAGCTGTTATGAAAGAATCTCTCTGCTTTGAAAGCCCAAGACGGGCCGCCAGGCTTGCAAACAGCTGCATAGACTTTAGTATGTTCTCAGCTGTTGAATCCTCGGTGGAGGCGTCAAGTAGCAGGGCTAGGGAGCACAGCAGCCCGCACCAGCTGGATTCTAGCAGCTGGCTCCGCACTTGGTCTATGCCAACTTCCTCACTCCCAATTAGTGATGACGATAACTCACTTTCATCAACCTGTAATTGAAACTCTCGTGATTATCTTATTTAAAGTACTTTAATGTCTAACTCTAAATTCAGACTGAAATGAAATATTTCACTAACTCTTAAACTTTTCTTGTTTTTTCTTTCTTTTTGAGGAACTAAGTAAATAGTTTGAAGCTAATGAAAGAAAAAAAAACAATCAATAAAAATAAAAATGCTAGTGGCAAACCAGTAACATAATTTTATAAACATTCTATAGATAAAAATTCATTAATATCACAAAGTATTATTGTAAAGTTTTTATAAAATCAACATGAGTTCTTTCTCTTTTCTATCTGTCTCTGTGTATGTAGCGATAAATCAGGGATTGATACAATCAACAATTCATCTAGTACTAATAAATACCTTTTCTTCAGGTTGATTTTGATCAATAATGAGTCCAACGGATCTAATAATATCAAGCAAACAACTGAATGCCAAAGAGACACCGTATCCATCCTAAATAATATTCATGATATCAACACTTGTATATAACTATATGTGATTGACGATTTTATTTTTATTAGGTACCTAATTTTTAAAAAGATTTAACAGAAATAACAAAATTCACCTGTAGGGGAGGAGGTTCCTGTCTATCAGTCATATCCAGGTATGTACATTTAGCTGTTCCACCAAGCCAAGAAATAACAAGAGGTTTGTACACACTTCTGTAGTAGAAGCCAGGTTGTACAGAAATACCAGGACCTAAATATAAATATAACCTAAAAGTAATAGGATATGTTTGTGTGTGTACTAAAGGATCTTACTAACCACTGAACCGATATGGGTTACAGGATAGCTTTACAAAAACTTAAGTTTGATTATTTTTATATTTTAATATACAATTTTGCAAATATTTATTTCCTACGAAATCAACATATTATCTTACCTACTGGAAGACCAGCGAGCATGCTGGGGGTGCCAACATTAGCCCCGCTGGGTTGGGGCTGTTGCTGTTCAGTCTGTGGCGTAGAGATAAATACATTCTGGACATAGGCGCCTAAACTGTTCACCATATCCTATAGACAAAAATATAAGTTAAAAATCTTTGTTAACCAAAATAAAAAGGTAGGTAAGATTTATAGGCTTTAGATGTTTTTTGTCGTCTTAAACCAAATTTAATAGAAATAGAATTCAAATATATTGGAAACAAATTTACATAAAAGGACAGGTATCTAACAATATCATCTACACATAAAAAAAGATTAATCATTGGTTCAAATAATTATAACGATAGTTAAGTTTTATGTTATTAAAACAAATACAATGTAGGGGAAGAAATGAAGGGGGGCATACGAATAATAACAACCCTAAAAACAATTTACCTGAAATATATTTGTGGCATGGTCGCGGCAGTCATACCAACGACAAAACTCCCTGAAAAGTACATAATGAATACCTAAAAACTTGGTGATTATAAATGACCTATTTTTCAGTTATTATGTTTATAGCTCAATATTTTTTAATAATAACAGCTATCACATAAGCTGTTTTCTAATAATTTAAATTAATAGATATTTTTCAAAAATCATTGAAAAATTTACCTGATTAACCTTGGCTGCACTACCATTCTGTGAATTAGCTCCAGAGCAAGTGCACGCTGCCAGCTTGGTTTGTCAGGATCCAGAAACTTAACAATCAGCGACAGAAAGATTTCACACTCAGTAACCAACAACCTAATATTAAACTTATTACAGCATCTTAAATGTATGTACTAAAGCACTAACATCCCAATTATTGCCGACACCCAACCCTTAAAATACATGACCTTTGTCTGTATGTTGGAAATCCGAACTGTGCATAGAAATGAGTTGCACCGGTTCAAGGGCAAAGGCATTCCACGTATTCTTACTATTAATATTACGTGTCTAACATAGAAACAGTAGGTAAAATTTTAAAGTCTTCAGTATGATGCAGCTGGGTCCAGACTCCAACTTGAAACTGCATCTCTCCGACATTAAGTCAGCACATTACCAAGTACGCTATGCCGCGGGTTATTTTGATACTAAAATGATTTCTGAAATAATGCGAAAAAGAAATGACAGAAACGACCTAACTAAGGGACATATTTTACCTGTAATATTTTTCTACAAGAACAGAAACAACTCTGAGCAGACGCAAGGATATGTGATAGTATGGTTTGTCAAAAGCTGCAGCCTGTCAATATTTGTTCATAATTTTAAATATGATGACAATAACCAAACATCATTTCATGTTGCCTTGACGTATATTTTCATTTTCGTATGAGCTGGTGTGCTGAATTGAATAATGCTACGACATGTTCAAAATATTGTAAGATGACAAGTACAATAATCAGGTAGTCAAAACAAGGTTAAGCATAGCAAGGAACCTAGGTTCCAAAATAGGCATACCCAACCGTACCCCTACCCATTTATTGGGCATTGGACCATAACTTACACTGGGACCCACGTTATCTTATTCAATGGCTAAAAAAATTTGTTTTTTTGTTTAATTTTGATTGGTTGGTTCCATTCAATCTACCTATAATTTTTAATTTATAGATGGGGTAATTTTGTTTTTCATAGTTGGGAATAAATCAATTTATCACATATTATCTTATCCCTTAATAAACCTACTTACATGCAACTAAGATTTAAAGATGAATAATTGAAATTATAAACCAAAAATTAACTTCATTTCAATACAATTTAAATATTTATATGAACTTTCCTGTTGTCCGCCCCCACTGCCCCCTCCCCCACCACTACCACCCCCACGATATTTTATGTTGGGAGAGAACAGCTTGATCACCAATGAACATACTTTCTCCTGAAGTATATAGGTAAAATTTAGGATAAATTGAAGAAATAAGAAACTAAGTGTTGATTTAGATCTACTATTATCATTAAATCATGGAACATTTTGTCTCAAGATAGAACTTCAAGTTAAAAAATTCAAATAAGATGTTACAAAATTTGAAAATTTAATGGAATATTTATTAAATGTATTAAAACAATATTAAACGTCAATAAGATCTTGAAGAAGTCAAATTGTGGATTGTAATGACATTCTCTGATTATAAAAAGCTGCGCTTCTATAAACAGACTATTTTTAAATATAAAACTATTTAAGTATGTAAATTACAACAAGTGTTTCTTACTTCAACATAAATATATCAAAATATTTGCTTACAAACAAAATAATTTGTACACAAATAAAGTTTTACCTTTAATAAAGTTCTAAAAGGTGTGTATTTGTAGAAAACAGAGGTGTAGTTGTTTAGTACGTTCTCACTTAGCTCTAGGCCAAAGGTTCTAGTCATCTCAACTATTCCCTACAATAAAAAAAGAATATTAGAACTGAAAATTTTCCAAATAATATTGTTTTTTGGTCAAATTCATTTTTGATCACAATGTTTTAATACATAGATTCAAATATAGAATTCTGTGGATAAGTAGTAAAGGCGCATTAATCACGGCTAACTCAAATGTACTTCTAGATTAAATAAAACTAGGACATCTGTTATAGGCAAACTAGATTAGCTAATGAATAATCTAGACTTAGCGATTTGTTATTAGTCATCAATTGGTAAGACGTCTAGAGCAGATAAAATAAAAATAAATACCTAACAATCTTCAATAACATGGTAATTAGGTAACCTATATGCATGAGAAGACTAGAGTCAACGTACATACAGGCTATGTAAGAACTGATAGATATAAATACCTGTAACCACAAGGGTTGATCATCATTGACAAGCTGAATAAGATCTTGGAACAGGAGATAGGCATCAGCAACTAAAGCTGGAAGTTCCGATATTCCTCCACCTTCCAAGGATTTAAAAATAAATATATTTTTTTGATTGGATTTAACCAGTTAAACAGTATATAACAAATATACTTATTCTTTTATTAGTATTATATTAGATCCAGTTTTGAAAATGTAATTCCATCAAATAATCAAATAAAGATGAGTTTTTATAAAATCTAACGTCTTTATATGTGAAAATTGAGCAAACTGTCTATATTCATGTATAAAAGCCCTACCTTTTCCTGAAGGGGAAGCACCTTTCAGGTTATGTAACGTCATTTGGTCCAAAGAATCATCAGATACAGTTACAACCATAGCTCTGTCAAAAACAGCTGAGACAAGATGGCGGACAGTTGCGCCAGCTGTCGTGCTTACCACTGTATCCTTACTGAATGCCAACCTAAACAAAAAAAAACATATATAAAAAATAGCGCAAAGTGACCGAAGCTTAGTGTTAATGTAAAAATTTATGCATTCAACTGCATAAAAAGTGTTTCATAATAAAAATTCACAAAAAAATTTAAAAAGGGTGTCAAGGTAATGAAATAGTAAGTGAATGTATGACTAAAGTTTTACCTGAAACAAATAACCAAACATCTTGCCATTCCCTCCCCTTGGAGGACTGTATTAGTTGTTGCCAACAAGGTCAGAGTTTGCAGCAGTCTTACCTAATACAATCAAGATGTCAGTAAGTACATAATTAAGTTAAAATATATGTATTATTAATGGAGAAATGTGAATTTTTACCTCTTCGATTCCAGATTCCATGAGCATCCACATTGTCTCAACAACATACTTGGCGCCTTTAGAATCTAGGACCTAAAAAATGGATTAAATATAAAATCTTCATAGCACTTAAAATAAACATAGAAATCAATCAATAATAAAAGGTTAAACGCACAGATAACAGCCAAGAATTGTAAATGTTAAGGGGAAGAAAATTATAGACAGGGCAAGTCTCTCCTATTATAATATTTAAGGGTTCAATGAAATTTCATTAACACGCCACCTGTTTCAGACTTAGTTCACTACAAAATAGACAAAAAGTTTTCAGGACCTCTAAGAAACTGTTAAGGAGAACCATATCGATTCAAGGTTGTTTTGGTTCTACAAGTCCCTCAGACATCCTGCATACTTTGTATAATAAGATATATATATCTACTAGAAATCTGTTCAATAAGGTTACCTTAGCAGTAATTAGACGCTGTATAACTTGCAGGCTCAGATTAACAACTTTGTTGTCTTTAGTCTCGCATCCTTGTACCAATGGATACAACACCTAACATTATATAGTTATTTATTTTAAAGACTTTCTATTTCAATTACGAAGAGATTATGTGCTTGAACAGCATAGAAAAATAGACGATCTTTAAAAAATCTTAAGGCATATTTAAAAATGTACTTTAATAAGGCCATAGCACATGATACCTGTGATTTTAAAAAACAGTACATATTTATATTAACAAGCAACATAAATTTTTCCTTGTATTTGGATTTTGTATTACCTACCTGGTTTGAGATATGAGGAAGTGGTGTTCCATTTGAAGAAGCATTGCGAATCTGTTTATTTTTAATTAAAACAAATAAACATAAATGCAAACTATAATAACATGGACAACATTTCAATAACACAGCAACAATAAGCTAACAATAGTTTTAAACAATATAGAACATGGTATTATAAAGAGTAGATTCAGATCTACACTAAGTACCTAATTAAGTTTATTTTAAGTTCGTTGCAAAAATCAACAAAATTGTGTTTTTTAAGTTTCAATTAATTCCTTGACTATAGTTTCTTCTGCACTTTCTTTTACATTTGGGTGTCTTCTTTTAGTTTCTAAAAATTAAAAGTATTTTAGTTTTTTTATCATAATCCTAAAAATATTCTATTTGGTCTCATTTTAGATTATATTTCATTATTAAACCTACTTTTCAAATTTAGTAATAAAAATAGTCAAAATGAAAATCTAAAGGGGTAGTTTCACGAGATGCATTTGAACTTATTTTAGTGAATATCAAATGAAATATCAAAGTGAAAATATCAAGACTTGAAAATCGTCTTTTGTGATACAATTTAAAAAGACTGTTTTCAAGTCTTGATATTTTAAAAAACTACGTGGTAGAAAATTGAAATTCTTTTAAATATATGCCTTATAAATATAGTTTAACCCATTAACTAGCAAAAAATATGCGGTTCACTAAATTAAGTTCAAATGCATTTCGTGAAAC
>LS056345.1:0-12513 GCA_900241095.1 Acartia tonsa
TTTAGTAGCTGCCCTGATTCCCATACACAATACAAAATGAATACCAAAGAAATATTTTTAATATTTTATTCAATAAAGTTAAAGATTCAGTATTTCAAGAGGATTCCAAAAAAGCCTCTGTGGTTTTGATATAATTTAAAAAATCATTTTTGAAAACAAATTTGTTATGTTTTCTTTCAAAATTGTTTTTTCTAATCAAACGGAAAACATCTAAAGTTCGGATCTATACCGAATGGACAGACAAACGGATGTACCTTCACAAAATTGATATAGAAAAGCCTCTAGAAATTTAAATATTTAAATTTCTTCCCTTTACTACTACACATTTTATGTACAAAATATCAAACTAAAAACAGGATAGTTTGTGTGTTTATGAGAGAAAATTTATAAAATGTTTTTTTGCCAACAAGTGGATGAGATGTTTTATGATTTATGTGCATACTATATTCTCCTAAACTAAACATTCTACAAAAACTGGCCTAAAAATACTATTAGTTAAAACTAAAACATGAAACAAGACAGATCATATGTTTTTATGTATTTAAGATGAACTTTTAAACTTAACGATGATTGAAAACACTTCTAAATTAATTTCATGGTGTTTTGCTACTGATTTTGATTTTCTTGATATAAAAAAAGGTTTTAAAAGTTGTTCTTATTTATATTATTTATGTTTTCAAAGTTTTATTAGGCTTGGACATAATTGTCCTTGTTTGCAATGTGAAATTGTTTACAACTTTTTGCACATCTTACACCTAGGACACTTGAAGGAAAGGAATTTCTAACTACCTATCTAACCCAGGGCGGGAAGGGACATTGGGCTGTTTATTACACTAGTACCCAAAGTTATATAATAACGTTTTCTTATACGCTGGATTAACAACTTTGGGGATGTTTATTGAATTTTGATTGGTTGTTTAAATAAGTTGAGTGACTAACTTTCTGCATCCTCATTTGGGATGTACATCAATTTATCGGCTATTATCTTATCCCTTTTGATCCCTGTATCTAACTATTCACAGCAGGGAAACAGAGATAGATCAATTGAATCAAAATTAATCTCTTTCTCTAACATTAAAGAATTCTATATATTTCAACTAGTTTAAAAATTATGATTTTGCATTTATGTGCATGATTTTATATTATGTATTGAAACAACTAAATGTCAGCTTACTTTTTTGTTTATGGAAAGCTTTTTTATCAGTCATTGCTCTATACCTGGATCTCTAGATACTTAGTCATGTGCTATTTTGAACAGAGGTAAACAAAAAAAAGAAAATTACTACCAGAAAGTAAAAAAGAATTTAAATTGAACTGTACACAGATTTTGAAACATACTCCTCTTTTTTCAACAAATTAAAGCAGCCCAATTAACTTTTAATCACACTAATTAATTTTGATCTCCTTTTTTAGGTATGTCTTTCAGTTTTATTAAAATCTCAAAATGTGTTTTAAGAATGTAAGAATTTTTATTTTCTAAGTTGGGGATAAATTAGACAATTAGAAATTGAGCATTAGACGAAGAATTTTTCGTCCTAGGGGATGATAGAAACCCACCAACACCATCCTCCTGCAATGCCCTGGTATGAAAACATTCTAAATCCTAGCCTAAAACCAGCCCAAGACATTTTTAAAGTTTCTCAGAAAATTACTGCCCTTTAAAATCAGCAATCTCCAAGATCTTTTGCTTCAGATAAAATATATTATAAAGTAATAAAGATTTTTTATCTGAAGCAAAATATCTTGGAAATTGCTGGTCTTAAAGAGCGGCAATTTCCAAGAAACTTTCCTGGGAAACTTTATAAATGTCTTGGGCTGGTTTTAAGCTATAATCCTGATCTGTCCCACCATTCCCTTAAGGCTAGGGGCGAAACAACTAGTATTGCCATATTGCATTATTGATTAGAATTATGAGTGTCAAACAAAATCCAGGTAAAGTGTAATTTTTGGAGTAAGTTTAAAATAAGATTCTATTTACTAGCTGGAGACTCAATCTTTGGTGCTCTTAAAAAACTACCTACCAACATTTTAGAAATATATCTGAGCAGAAATAATTGAATATTGTTCAAATTTACAAGAAGTACATAATTCTGTCTTTGCAAAGCTTTCGAAATATCAACACATTAAAATTCATAAAAGCCCCCTAAAGTCTTACCTGAAATATTTGTTTGTGAATTAAAATTAGTATAAAGTTTTGAAGTCTAAGCTTAATTATTAAAATTACAATTTGGTTGTTTAAATTCCTACAAACATGCTAATTCGACATGTTTATTAGTTTGGCTATTTTTATTGAAATATTGTTTGATTACAATGTGAAAACACAATTCTTATCTAGCGTGTTAAACAAATACTATCCTTCTGCTTTGTGTGTGTGTGTATGTGTGTGTGTGTGTATGTGTGTAAGTGACGTCATATGTAGGGAGAAATAGAGAGAATAGATATTATATATGTTTTATATAAAAGCTGTCTCTCTGCATAAAGACATATTTGTAGTCATAACAGTACATTATAACATTGTCTGTATCTAGAATTATAATAGGGTATCTATATATATATCTTAATTAATTACAAGAGGGGAAAAGAAGAAAGTATTCACAAAATATAAACAATAATACTTTAATACAACTGAAAGGAATAGCAAAGAATTATTCGACAATAACACTTAAAGACCTTCGTATTAATTCGAAACCGATTAATATCCGGTTGATTAGAACCGGCTCTCATCTATACGAAAAAAAATATGTCTAGCATCGGGTCTTCGGCATCGCGGGACTAAAAAACTGATTGTGATGTACTTAATTTTAGTTTCCGAAAGTGTACCTAGCTTCCGCGTCCTATCTCAATATTTACTACTTTGATCGTTTATACATTATATCGCTTTTCCCGTTGACCGGAGTAGCTGAAAATAGCGTTTGCAATCATTGGGTTATCTGCTGTACAACTTTAGAAATTAGGGAAGAAATAGGCAATCCATTTTCAGCACATCCTGATTGTACATTTTATATCCGCGGAAAGCAGTTCATAATACGGTGCGAGAAATAACTATTATCGTATCGTACTAAAATGAAAGATTAAAACCAGTTTCGCTAGCCCAGAGGAGCCAGAAAACAAAATAAACAATTTGCTATCCGACGAAATAGTCTCCACCCCACCATGAAGTTGTATGGATTATACATCTATACTTATAGTTATTAACACAGGGTTGAATTGATTTGTGCTTATGTATAGAGTTGAGGTACAACCACATAATATTTAGAGACATACAAACAGACAAAGCGAGGTTAAAAATAGCTATGTCAATTAGAGTTGGGCCGGATATCCGGTCATTTTCAGTATCCGGCCGGATACCGGATATTAAAACTATCCGGTTACATGATATCCGGCTGATTTTTGACGCCAGATATTCGGTTATCCGGCCGGATATCCGGTAATTTGCCGGATATCGAACGTTGGCCAGATATCTGGCTTTAGAAATCAGCCGGATATCCGGTATCCGGCCCAACCCTTGTCAATGGATTTTAACGAAGATTTATTCTTAGAATTAAGAAAAAGATATATCTATCTACGATTGTAAAATTTTTAAACAAAAACGAGTGTCTTAAATAATCCATGAAATGATGTGACTAAATCTAAATATTTTAAAGTTCAATGTTCACATCACTTTCACTTTTATTATTTTCTTTTTACATTTTTTTCAAAAAGAAAACATACAATATGGAATAACAGGACAGAAAAAGATTCAAATAATTTTGATACTGTATGTTGCTACACTACTTATAATTTTCCATCAATTTGAATTGAATCCTTTCTTGCTTTGACTTAACGACTATGATTTTTCTTGAAGCTGCATATCTTTGTGCATTTTTATTCCTGTCCAAATCTTAAACAAGAATGATAACATCCTAAATTTTAGTATTGTACTTTGTTGTCCTAGAAATCATTATGTTTAAAAATTAGATGAAACTGGCCCTAATTATAGAAAAGCTTCGCTTTTAAAAATAGAAGTCATAAAATCTTGAATATTTTTACAAGAATACACTGTAAAAACAAATAAATCTGTGCTAAAACAAATAGAAACAAGGAAGATAGCCTTTAATTATGGCGAAGCCTTTTAAATAATTAATTTTAAATTATGGTTATTAAAGAAATCTTTTCATATAAATGCTTTGCTAGTCACCTTGATGAAACTTTCATATATTTCTCTTCAAATTTGTGTATGGAATTGATTATGTCAATCACGTAACAAGTGCATTATCGACAGACTAACACACACCAGTTTTAGAGAACCAATGCTCAAAGCTATACTTGATCTTTGTTTTTTAAAGAGAAAATCTTTTTGAAAAACCGTAAAAGAAAAAATCCAGTTTGTAAATACTTAAATACAAAATGAGTTGAGTGTCATCTGTAACTAACAACAAGTTGACCCAAGGTCAACTATACTACCTGGTGGGGGGGGGGGAGGCGGTGGATGCGAGAAATATAAAAGGGAAGGCGGAGTAAACTGACAGGGAAGTGAGAAGTAGTTGTGAATTTTTGGGGAAGGACAATTGCAAATTTTAAAACTATTTTGCTAAGCAAATTCTTTAAGCACTGTGCACATTTTTTGCTATTTTAACTACTTTAATTAGTTTTTTTTTACTTTAGAATATTCATTTAACTTTGTTAATTGTACATATATATTAGATTTGCCAATACAATTCTTTTTAATAATTTACAATTATTTGATATTAATATGCTTGAAAGAGCATAAATTGATTATGCAATAGATATTTGCATAAAATCATGAAAATTGATAAGTTAATTAGTAATATATACATTTTTCATAAGTAAAACTTTTAATTAGTGGAAAAAAATTGTTTGAACCAACCAGTCGAGATAGGACAATTGAAAATATATTTTTATATTTCTCCATTCCTGTGTGTAAGATTCTGCCTTTGTTGACAGATATTATTTCAACTATTATTGTCCTCTGAAAATATCAGGGATCTAAAGGGATAAGACAATGGTCGATATGCTTAGGTACATACCCATTGATGATACACAAAATTACCCCTTCTTTAGTGGTTGAAACTTATCCTAACGAATCGACAAATAAAAATGCAATAAAAGTACCCAGGGTTGTTGAGCCAACAAATAATAAAACATTATTATAAAACTTTGGGGACTGTAGTGTGTAAACAGCCCAATTTCCCCTCCCTCCCTGATGTACAATAGTTTAAAATACCTATACAAGTGAAATATATTAATGGTCTTATTATTTAAATTTAAACTCCCTTTTTCTATTCAGGTTTATTATTCACAGCATTCTTACATTCCATTTAAATGATACAAGCAGTATTTTTTTTTATTCAAATTTTTTTTTAGTGTAGAGCTAAAAACTTAAGCATCACCGATAATAGATATTTGAATATATTTATTCAATCCTTTTATATAAAGTACAAAAGTTTTTTTTCTAAAGATTTTATAAACTCTTGAACTGATTGAGTTCCCGTCTTCATGGAAGCTTTACATATTTTCCAAGATGGTTTTAGACTATTCCATTTTAAGATGTCTAGAGATGATTTTTGGCTAGCAGTAGATTTAATCTAAGACATATTTTGGTCATTATTTAGAGGCAATTTCTTGCTTTAAACTTTTTTATCAAGCACTTAAAAACAAATTGAAAAGTGAACCACACGACAAGTGCATTGCTATTTCTTGTTGACTATTGATTCGCTAATTTACAAATTTTTGTTAGTTTTGAGGGACCATATATCTCATTTCTGTTACTTCATGTCCCAGCAACTGAAAAATGGATTAGTAAGTCAAATACTGAAACTTTTAAAACTTAAACAGAAAGTAAAATTATTCTAAAGTTACGCGTCATATGTTTGCTTTTTTCGCAACAGTTTGTTTTAAATTATTTTGCATTTGAAGCTGAAGAAATCTATATTGACTATTGAAAAGGAATTTTTTTAAATCATAAAAAAAGAAACACAAATATCAGACATACTTGTGTCCAGTAATATCTCCTAAACTGTTGTTTTTTAACTCATCGCACGTCGGATATTTGGTTGCTAAACAGTAGTTAACGCATTCCGTTTATATGCAATTATTAGAGTGATCAATTATCCAGGGATCTAAAGGGATAAGACAATTACTAATAAATTTATATGCATACCCAATGATGATACACAAAATTACCCCTTCTAAAATTAGTGGTTTAAAAGATTGGACTCATAATTTAATGAAACAAACTAATTAAAACTTAATAAAAGTTCCAAAGTTGTTAAGCCAAATAATAAGAAAACGTTATTATAAAGCTTTGGAGACTAGTGTAATTAACTGCTCAATGTCCCCTCCTTTCCTGACAATTATCTGTTCATAAGCTACCTACCATATTATTTGCCAATCTGAACACGTTTTCAGGCTTATTATTTGCTAATACCTCCAATATCCTGAGACTATTAATGTAATTACAGGCATTTCCTATACAACAGAGGTATCCATATTCCATAACTTTCCTCAGTTTATTATATGTAGATATTAAAAAACATTTTCATTTTTTAATATTGGAAAGAAATAAGCCTTTAAAAAAAACTTTTTTATAGATATTCAATTAAACAAAAATTAAGATTGCTTGAGGAAAGTTACAACAATTTAATTATTTTTTTATTGGAAACAACACTGCATTTGTTCAGGTTATCTAATTCAGAATTTTTTATTTCTTAATATTACAAAAAATGTACTCTTTACTCTGTTATTAGCAAGTACTTATTTGGTACATTAGTACATATGTAAATTATAATACTAGGATCATGAAATGACAAGGGGTAGAGCAAGAATAATGAGTATCAGGAAGGGAGGGAACATTGGGCTATTTATTACACTAGTCCTCAAAGTTTTATAATAACATTTTCTTATTCGTTGGCTCAACAACTCTGGGGGCACTTCTTGAATTTTGATTGGTTGATCCATTAATTAGAGTGTCCTAACGTTTTTGTCAATAATAATAATATACAGAAGGGGTAATTTCTTGTATCGTAATTGGGCATTTATAACAATTTATCGGCCAGTTTCTTATCCCTGAATGAGTATGGATTACAGAATACATTATATACATTATACGGATCCGTACAGAGGCTTTTTATGTTGGAACTTACATGTCTTTGATTGTGTCTTTTGAAGTTGTTCCAATGATAAATAATGTATAATACGGACAACTACCTGGCCCAAGTGGCGGAGACCTTTTTCGTCTGCTAGCAAATTGCTTTCTGTTCTTATTTTAGGGACTCGGCAGAGTTAGATATTGTCATGTTCCCTCTATTCTTTTACTTTAATGTTCTAATAAAATTTGTATGTCTTTTTGAGAAAAAAAAATGTTAAAATTTGTTGTCCTTTCTATTTACTCTTTCTTACTAAATATTTATGTTGCAATCTTTGGTAATAGGATTGAAGGATTTCCTATATCTCTCCTTCAAACAAACTTACACTTTATTTTGGCAGGTGATACAATAATATCAAACAAATTTAACCATGAAAATAGTCTAAAGAATTTTCTTTACCTAACATTCAAACTGAATTTTTATGGTGTAACAATAATTCAAAAAAATCGAAGAATTAAATAGAAAATTATGTTATAAGTGCATGTGACCATAATAAATATGATTTTAAAATCACTATTGAAGATTCCTTTTATTCAGTCCGTCGTCGATTCCACTATTCTTATGTGGAATAAATGTTATAATAAATGAATATTAAAAAGAATATCATTAAATACCAAAGTTTCTATTCTAGAGGTGTGATAATTTAGATATTCAAAATTAATAATTTGTAAAACCCAAAAGTTTAAAGGGTTTGAAGTAGTGTAAGGAGTAAGAGAGCATCATTTAAACAGGGCTCACAGCCGCGCGTCAGCCGCCTGTAAGCCTCAGGAAAATCAATCTTTTACAATTTTACAAACCTGACCCAAATATTACAATCACTTTTTTCAAAAAAAAAAAATCATCCAAACGGGATTAAATTTAATGCTTAGTCGTGGCTGACGCGCGGCTGCCGAGCCATGCATTTCAATGTTAGAAACTAATCAAGGACCTGAACTAAACGTGGGGTCTAAAAATAAATGATTCAATTAGATCACAGTAGAATATATTTAACAAACCAGTGATACTATACTAAACAAGGGTTACAAAATCTATAAAAGCGAAGCTCTAAAATCAGACGGAAGGACAACGAACATTAACACTTGTAGAATGTCAGAATAAGCAGAATATTAATTTATATGTATAAATGAAAGTAATGGTTTAGATTAAGAATTATAGTTTGCTTTGTTAATAATTGATTACTGAAAAATAGCCAGATCTGGTTCTTATTATCAACAAAAAAAAACAGAATTAAACCCCTGTATGTAAATATATCCATTATGCATATACACATTCACCAAACTTTAAACTCAATATCTTACATTCCTTCTTTTTAAGTATCAAAGTTTTCATTATATGAGAGCTTCATTTATTGAGGATAGTTTTATTTTTGGAAAAATTTACATACGTTTTTAAATGTTAACAAAAAAAATGTTGTGATGTAATCAAATAAATCATAGGAATTGATTTTAGTGCAATTAGGAATAGTTTTTATCGCATCGCATTATAAACAGTTTTCCTGGGATATTAAAAAAATATTATAAGATTAAAGCCAGTTTTGATATTCGTGAAAAATTTTCTGTAAAACGATACTATACATTATTTTTGAGTATGGCTGAGGACCGTTTCTTATTTAGCGGATATTAAACGGTTTCAGAGCCATACTGGAATCTGTGTTCTAATTTTAAATGGTAAAAATCATTTATCCTTTGGTTGTATCCAATACCTACCCTTTTCACTAATTAAAAAGTCCTGACAATCTAAAAACTTGTCTGTTATTATTTTATAAAATAGTTTTATGTGTTCTCCCGTGCAAATTATCATTCTTGTAAGCAAAACATTAATAGCTTTGCATTTAAACAACAAAAACTGCTATTAAGGCTAAAAGACAGTTGACTTAAAAATACATTATTTAGACAAACATTTTGTTTCTGTTATTTATTTTGAAATTGGTATTGTTAGTGACATGAACACTAGTAGTAGTGCTATAGTAGTTAATTTATGCAATTATATAATTAATTTTGTTTCAACAAAGAAACTGCAATGAGTTGGTGTTTCAACATATGAGCTGAATATTATTAATTAAACAATGAGAAACCTCCCAGGCCCTATTAATTTAGTTTTATTGAAAAGCGATTAAAATCCCCCTTTTAATCAACCTAAAACTTTATCATGATTCAACTTTAAGATGTTACGAGAATTTATTGTACAGCAAAGCCAAAAACATCCAAGCTTTCTTGGGGAGTTTTAAAAATTTACATTTTGGTAATTGGTAGGTATGTGACAAAAATTTTCCTGATTTAGTAAAACTTTGAAACATGGCGCGAAGCACCCAAAAATAAACTTTTTTAAACATTTATGTCGATAACTAATTTTTGAAATATAGATTGACCAAAATACATGAACACCAATATTGAGTGTAAGTTTAGCTATAGTTGCAGAGAGGCAATGCATTTACATTTAAATTATATTCTTCGCGTAACACATACAAATTTTTAGTAGCGAAGCTTTTATATAATAAGGTGCAGTTGTTCGTACGTCCGTCCGTAAGTCACTGATAGCTCTTCTAGTTAATTTAGGCATGTTCTAATTGTCTAATCGATTTCAAACTTTGCATGGTGATTCCTGTAACAGTAAAGTAAAAATTAAAAAGGCTTAGCCATTTTATTCTGGTTACCAGAAAATCTGTACGTCCAATTATTACATTATCATATTCATCTGATTTTTGTAATAATCATTTTAGGACAACAAGGTACAATATATTAAGCGAGGCATCATTTTTACAAGTACTAAAAATGTAAGCTTGTCCTTAAACAGTATCCTGTATTTATGTAGTTTTGAAACAAATTTAATTTTGTTTCGAAAAAATTAACAATCTTATTAAGGTATAATTGTTTGTTTGTCCTACCGTGTGGTTTTAGTGCTTCGCTTTTATGGATGTTTTCAACTATGTTTATCTACAAACACAACTTTTGCTTCAATATATTTCTTTTAGATAAGCTTTGGTAATGTAATTTTCATTTTAGATAAAAGGCATGGATAATTATTGCCAAAAGTAATTTTAAATTAGAATTTCCCCATAATCAAGAAACTATAATATCCATTGATATTTCCCTGCCTTTGCTATTTACTTCTGTTCTTATTTTCATTTTTGCCATCATCCCTTGTTTTTAGTGTTTGAATTAGGGCTCGGCAGCCGCGCTGAAGGCTGAAGCCAAAAATTTAAATCTTTTTGGATGCTTCAAAATTTTGGGATTGCAATATTGGGTCAGGTTTACACTTCTAGCTGATTTTTTTGAAAAGTTGATGTTCCTGAGGCTTACAGACAGCTGGCGCACGGCTGCCGAGCCCTTGTTTAAATTATAACATAGTAAAGAGACTATGTTATTTCACTAGTGAAGAAATGTCTAGTCAAAGAAAAATAACCACGGAAGTTAATGATTTTTTTTAAAAGTAAATTTTGACAACCTTATTAATTTATTGGTATGGAAATAGGAAATATTTATAGAAGATATTTTTCTAGATAACAATCCACGTATCCTTAGTCCTGCAATATTGTTGTGATGACAGAAAATATTGTATAGAGAAATATCTCATTTGCCTTCGTGTTAGACCAAAACATTAAATCATACACAGCGGTGTGTACAGTAATTCCTTAGAGGGGTATGAATCCTTTGGCTTTAGGGCCTAAGGTTGAAATATCTCTCTTGGATTGTTTCAAAGATCCCCCACCCCCATTCTCTATAATAACTGGCAAAATAGATGCTTGTTGGAAACCATATTCAAAAATTCAATGTTGGTAGTAACAGGATGTATTTCTGTCTTTTTATACGTAGCTAAGAATCTCGCAAACCTCTGAACTGATATGGTTCTCCTATGATTTTTAACTTTATGATTTTTTTAGTTTTACAAATTAAAATTAATGTCCCTACATTTTTTAGGCTTAGAAGTATATTCACCCCTATTGCGGTATAAAATAATATACTTATACAATTTCATATGTATTTTAATTCAGAATAAGTAACACAGTGAATATCAAATTTTAAAATTAAATATTCTATATGCTTATGGTTTGAATTTGAAAATAATATGAAAAGCAGGGGTAAGACAATCTTGTACCTTGTACATATTACTATTTGCACAAGAAATGTATGAGTATAGATGTATTATGTAGTCAACTACCTGGCCCAAGTGGTGGAGATTGTTTTGTCTGCTAGCAAATTGTTTTTTTTTCTTTTGAAGGGACTCGGCTGAGCATATATACACTATAAGCTGATTTCCATGACCAAATACAAAATCGGGACAGGGTCCCCCCTTCCTATGGGCAGAGTTACATATATAACTCATGCCCTCTTTATTCTTTTACTTTAATATTTACCCTTCTCACTTCAAACGTTCTGAAAACTAAATCATATACATATGTAATTTGGTTTAGTATTTATTTTGGCTTTTGCAGCTAAAAGCCTATAATTTAACCGCACCTATACAATTTTACAGCCGCCCAACAATATGGATCAGCAGCTAGTTCGCTGTTCCTCATCTGGAATCTAACCCTCTAATTTAACTCTCTAACCATGGGAGTACGGACCACCTGCCTCAGTATAGCTGAAAACCGGTTCTAATCCACCGCACATTAATCGGTTACGATCCATACTGGAATGCATATTAAAGAATGTATCGTTTTCTTGCTATTTAGAACACACACCCTCTTGACAAAATATAATAAATATAAATTCCTTTAAATTGCATTTAACCTTTTGCAAAGTATTCATAAATGAACATATAAAGTCAATATAAAGGAAAATTATTGGTGATTTCTTGATATATATTATACCTTTATTGATTTATACATAATAGAATAGACTTTAACTGTATAATACTTTATTTAGATATATAGTTATATTAGTTATATAATAAACGACTAACAAGATTAATTTTTATCTAAAAACTAAAATGTAAATTTTAGTTAAATTTTAATTAACCTCGAATTAACTTTTTTTATTGAACGTCTAAAGGTAGAAATATGCAAAATATTCAGGAATTATAATAGTTAATAGACAGCTTTCATCGGATATTATAATGAAAAATTATAAGATTAAAAACCAGTTTTTATAGCCCCGAAGGTCCGGGTATTGATTTTATGATTTTATTTTATTATTTGTAGAAAATTGTATATAATATGATGCTATACATAATTTTTCAGTATGGCTGAGAATCGGCACTTATCCAGCAGATTTAGGGGGGTGTCTACACCTCTCTTCTGCACGCTTATGGTGTATTATATAGCTATACTAAATGTATAACAGTTAGGGAGTTGAATCCATTTTTATAGAAGCAGAAACATAATCTATGATTATGGTTTGGACCCTATAAAACTGTAATCTACCCTTTC
>LS056346.1:0-12509 GCA_900241095.1 Acartia tonsa
CGTTTGACAGCTAGCAGCCTTTAAAATTCATAGATTTTTGGAAATATTGCTTACCAGCAATATTTTACCGTGAACTGCAGTAGATCCATGAAGTTAACCCCATTGGCCATTGCCTAAGATATCCTCAGTTTTTAATTCAGCCATCTAGAGAAGCCGAGCGATAGTAGGGGTTGCTACCGACCCCAGATAAAAAAAAACATTGCAAATTAAGTTTTCGATTATTTATTATTTGAAAACAATTTTAAAATTTGGATAATAGTAAAAACAATGAATAACAACTGATTGGAAGACTTGTACAAAAATAAGTACAATCTAGGCACAAAGATTATTATCTAGAAAAAATAGGCAGAACATAAAGGAACTTAATCATGCATTTAAAAAGTTTTGGAGAATATTACTAATATTTCAAAATAAAATTGGGTACAATATTTGTTTTAACACCTTCAATTACCGTAAATCTTCCTTTTTTTAAATTTCAAGAATTCAAATTTCGCAAAAAATATTAATGAATTGATTTGAGATAAATTTAATTAGTATCATCTTTCTAAATAATAAAAAGGTAAGTTACGGCAATTTATCAGATTTTACAGAATAGAGAAGTTTTATAGATATCTATTTTTTGAAACTTTTTTTAAAATTCATGTTTAGTGGTAGGTATTTTCATGGTAAACATAGCTTTATTTTATAGAGTTTATAGTATAAAAAAAATTAAAAGTTTTAATGGGAAAGTGAGTAAATAAAGTAAGAATAAAGAAATGCTTTAAAAAGAAAGAACTAAATATAAAATAAAAAGAGTTCTTTTGAAAACCTACCAATGCCGAAATATTAAAGAATTTAACAACCCATAGAAAAAACCTTTTTCTGAAAGGTTTTAGGGTATAAAAATATAATTTATACTAGTTTGGCATATGTGAATTCAGAGTAGTATATACTAAAACTCAACAAATGAAGAAAAAAACTGATTTTGGATTTATTAAATATGACTTATATTTAAAAATCTACCAAAAAAATGTTGTATTTTTGAAAAATTTATATATAATCATGATTCATTATAACAAGAATAATTGCTTTCATAACAGTATGGTAACAACACATTATATTATATCACATATTTCAACAAAATTAACTTCACAAGAAAACAAAAATCCAGTAATAATATGGTTTGTATTTAATAAAAAATTATCACTAACTGGGATTGTTTTATTTTTTATACAAGATAACATACATTATTGTAATTGTAAGTTTATTTTTCATATATATAACAGTTTTGATTTAAATAGTTGTTGCTAATGCAATCATTGTTTTTTCCCTTTTTTTAAATTGTCACTGTTTAGAAATCACAGTTACATTTTCAATTTTGCCTTATCATTAAAGGCATCAAACACATTTTTTTTGTAAAAAGCCAAATGCTTCCTCTTTGTTTATAATTTTTGGATAACATATTTGGGTATTTTTTAATTTCTAACTTAAAATCATTTTTCTGTTAAGAATTATTAACAGAAATGATCTGGTTGATCCAGCCGATGAATGAGGATACCTTGACATAAACCCCTGGCACATCTTTGCGGCCGCAGCCGAAACCCCAGCTTACAAGACCGGTGAGCTCGTGATAGCCGGCGTCTTCGCATACCAACGGACCGCCACCATCGCCCTGAAAATGAAATATTTTATTTGTGTGTCAAAAAACTAAATTTTTTATATATTTTACTATAATAAATTAGGAAAAAGAAAATCCATTTGGACAAAATCTACTTAATTTCTGCATATTTTTTGTAACGTTAATTGTATTTAAGTTTTATAATATTTCTATTTCATTATATTATCTATTTGGGAAGAACTGTTTTGTTATTTACTTTATGCTATTTACTTTATTTGGAAACAAAAATAATTTTTATAATTAAATACCTTGTGAAGACATTTACATATTATTTTAATTAAATTTTTTTTTACTTTATTAGTTTATTTTTTCTAGACTTAAGAAACTTGAAACAAAAAGTGTGTTTTTTTAAGGTCAGTCTATTCGTCGGTAGTACTTTGATGACGTCAAATTCCTACCTGGCATGCGTCCTCTCCCTTCTCTCCTCCAGCACAGAAGCTGGAAGCTGGCAGGATGAATATTTTCTCAGTGACACTGTTAATCTTTCTCACACACTCGTTATCATTGACAATTGGTACCCGCGCTTCTCTAATTCTCAGGGGTATAGGTCCAGCTAGAAATAATGATAGTTAGTTTTTTTTAATTTTAAAAACTTTAATCATGTTACATATTATTTCATTCATATCAGGGGCCGTCATTCAGCAAGTTAATTTTATTTGAAATTGCTAAGAATTCGGAAATTTTTATGGCCTAAAGTTGGCGCAGAACTTGTTTTGTGCTGTAACTAAAGGAAATTGGGTAAGAAGGGGGATTAGAAGGAAGTGGGTTGTGGGGAATTTTCATTTAGAAATGTTTGTCTGAATTTATATTCTATATTTTCTATATTCTTACTATGTTACAGTTTATTGTGTTTTTTTTCTACAATCAATTATTATTGAAAGTTTCAAAGCCTTCAGTTTAATAATTACTAAATTTGGTTAAGAAATCTTACTTTCTCCCATATATCCATAACCAGTGACTGTGCATTTCTTTCCAGTAGCCTGGCTTGTTCCTCTAGCAGGCAAGCACACCAGACATACTCCTTCCTAAATATATATAATTATAGTTTACAGTAGCCTGACTTGAACTCTAGCAGGCAAGCACACCAGACATACTCCTTCCTAAATATTCCAATAATTGATCATTTTTTGGGGCTTCTCACCCATTTAACACCTACCGAAAGTGTGCAAGATGTAAATATTGATATACCAAAACAAAACAAACCTTTAATTCGGCCTCTCCATGAAGTTTAAGCAAAGCAATATCATTATCCAAAGTTTGGCTGTTGTGATTATGATGAATATAGGTAGTTGCCACTCTTAAGGTTTGGGCTCCTAAAAATATATAAAATTAATAAAAGGTTCAAGTATAGAGGAAAGAAGAAATGTTCGTAATAAGAAAAGCTTAAATGAAAATAAAAAATTCAACAACTGTTGATTTAAGTCATCTTAAACAAAAAGGGCATACTTAAAGAGAAGCTCTACTCATAATAATGGTCACACAATATTGGTATACAACAGTTTAAGTAAGTAATTTATTTACTTTAAAAAAATATATTTACTGAAATATCACGAAACCTTTCCAATATTTTTTTAAGATGACAATCTCAACTTAAAGATTAAAAATGATCCGCAAATCTATTAACCTGGAGAGCCGAACTTTTGTGTAAGGTCATGGTCGCCAACTCTGACATAAATAGCATCCCCAGCTCTAACAATGCTGAAAAACAATAGAAAGTTTATAGCTTGAAGCAGATAAACTTTTGCTTTAAGCCCCTTGTTTTATATGGTCTATCTAGTGCTTATTAAAATGGCGCAATACTGGCCTACCATTAGTAATTTAGTCTGTGTATTGCTCATTTGTATTGTATGACCTCATTTTTTAAAAGCCTTTAAAGAGCATCTGTGTAACCCAAAATTTATCGTCCATAGTCTAATCCTTTAAGATTTAATTTTCGGTTAAGTGAGTTAAGGGTTTTACCAGGATAATAATTACTTGCACCAATCCAAAACTTTAGATAAGAGAATTTTGGACGAGATGAAATCACCATCCATTGTACTATCCCTCTAAATACAAAAACAAACTTACTTAGTAACACAGTGAGCTGCAGTCAGAACCCATTGTGTGCCAATCAAAGCTCCTCCACACAGATACTGGTTCAATGAATTGATCAACGCCACCTGTTGGGGAAAAATGTATTTATATGAATAGAATCAGTTTTCATCATTAAAAAACAACAGTTTATACCTGAATACCAATGACCTTGTTCCTTCTATTAACCCCTTATTTTCTCTCTTTTAATTACATATTTGTAACTATTAAATCAATTTAAACTAAATTTTGATGTCATATTAACAGTTTATTTACTTATGTGACAAAGTACCTTGTTTAGTTCTGATAACCCCACCTCTTGTTTAAAATAAACCACCCTTCCCATTGCATTCTTTCCTATTTATTTCCGGGAGGGGTATCAGGGATCAACAGGCACTTTGTTTTACAGCTTCCATAATTTTAATCATTGATATATTACCTGCCAGCACCATTCTCCAGGGGCGCCATCAGCTCCACCAACAACACGACCCTTCCTGTAGGTCCCCTTCACTCCGCAGACGTATTTGTTGGTCACAGGGTAGGTTAGCGGCGGCCGCTCGCGGACAGGCTTCACGGGAGCTGGTACTAAATCGCCTATACCAAGGGATAAAGATATAAATTTCAGGGTTATTTTGTATTTTACATAAGGTTTGCAATAACAAAATTATCCTTCAAAGTGCCTTTTTGAACACAAAAAAAATAATAATAATAAATTGATAATAGAGAGTATTTTTTCTTTTCCATGTTTATTACTTGAGGTTAGGTTATATTGGGTACTGGGTAATCCAAGGATTTTCAATTTAAAAATAATTGGGGGGTGGGTCTTTGCATGACAGACAAAAATTGTAATAATTTATACAGCTTGTCGTTTCCTCTTAGTAAAGTCTTATTTAAATTTAGCAAATATGTTTACAATTAAAATAATAGGAAAAATAAACCCTTAAATAAATACGGATGCTTTCTTTCTAATGATCGAAGCAACATATTTTTTTTAAAAATAATTTTAAGAAAAACAGCGAAGCTTTTAAAAATATATCTGTCTCCGTTCCTGAATCAGGGTTTGGTGGAATGACGTATGGATCCTGATAATCTGGATAGTCGGGGTAGCGTTGATTAGCGGCGTAAGGATCAAATTCGTTTTGTGAGGCTAGAGGTGGACGGTTTCTGTACGGTTGGTCTCTGAAATATCAAAATTGATATTAGTTAATTTTCGCATGGTGTCAAACAGCTTTCCGCTGATATAAAGTGAAAAATTATAAGGATTGTAAGACAAGTTCAAATTGGTAATAATTTTATAATTTTTTTTTTATTATCTGTGAAATATGTCTAAAATACGAAAGGTTACATGATTTTTCAGTAAAGCTGAGAACCGATTCTAATCCAGAGGTTATTTACATAAACATAAACAGCTTTCCGCGGATAGGAAAATGAAAAATTAAAAGATTAGTTCAAGTTTTGTTGGACGGGAGGGGCCCAAGGCCTTTAACATTGACCTATTTGCATACAATAATCTAATAGGTAAGAAATTCATATATTTTCAAACAATAGATCTTAAGAATATTTGCCTACTTAATTTATTAAAAATTATAATGGATTAAGTCGGACCCACGAAAAAAGGTTTTTGTATGCCATACTAGTGGCTGCTCTTCTAGCTTTTAGAAGAGATTGAGAAGAGGAGAATATAAGTCTAAATCCAATCCAAGATATGAATATCAAAATAGCCTAAAACAATCCAGGAGAGTGAGAAATCATACAGGTAAGTGGTTAACAAAAAAGCTCACCACTTCATATAATTAATTGAATTTATTAAAATAGCTATAAGTCAGGCATTAAAAGAATGTTTCTTTGTATATTAGACTTGTTCACTATTTCTTTTTATTTAAATATTTAGAAATTCTTTTTACCGAATAATTGAAATGTTAACATTATTAACATTGCATTGCTAAAAAACAAAACCCCAAAATTCTTTATATGTAAAGAATTTATTTTATATTGTGAATAACAAATCTGTTTGATTTTGAGACTTTCGACGTGTAAAAACTTTTTCCAGTATGGCACCGAATCATATTATCATTCGCTGGATAAAATGGGTCTAATCTAATACTAAATAAAAACATTTGTCCACGGAATAAAACATAAAAGCATAGAATTTTCTCTATTTTGTTGGGCCGTGTCTATGACATGAAAGGATAAAATAAGGATAAATCAAACCTACAATCTTATTTTCATATTTCAGTGGAAAGAAACATTAAACTGTAATATTATATTATTGCATAATCAGTAAATGTAATGCAATGAAAAATTCTTTAGGATATATTATTGTATCATAATTGTGAGTACGGGCCTGTTGAATGACGTATGACTATGCCTAAGCCTAAGCAGATAGTTATGACCACATTGATATTTCCATTATAAAAAGCCGGACAAACTTTTGCACATCTCTAGTCATTACATAAAGTAGTGAAGTTTTTTGTCTGGAACTTAAGATTCTAATAACTACTTAACCGATTGGATTCCTTATTTTAGGTAAGCTTCACATAGGTCATGTGGTAGTTTTAGGCTATTTATTTTCAGATGGTGTTAAGCTATTTATAAGCCGCTCTCTGCCCCTCAAATACAGAGCCCCTAGATACTAGGGGTATAGCCCCTAGTACTATTATAGATTAGTTGTCTTACAAATCTGGATTAATAAAGAATTTTAATTTAAATTTAAATCTTAAAAATCTTAATTTTCATACCTGGAAATGTTTCTTCTGACTGGCAGGAGCAGTTGGGGCGTTCCTGGAGGACCATTTGGCCGCAACGGAGGGAAGTTTGCCCGCTGTAATTTCTCCTCTTCCTCTTTCACCGCAGACTTGGGTGAGCAACAAATTGTGTTCTTTTTCTTGCATTTGAACATTTCTGTTGTTTCAGCGTTGCCAAAACATGTGATGGATAGATAGGGGATGATACAGGTTCCTGAAAAAGTAGATTAAATATTTTGTTTCTTAAATACTCACTTTTTCAAAAATAGTGACTTTAATGACTAAGCTTTGATTTTTGTTCTAATTAACATTCCGAATTTTTGTGAGAGGAGAGAATTTGTTTATTTTGTTTTGGGGTTTGACAAATCCCACTAAAAAATGGTCTAAAACCTGCTATGGATCAATTCATAACTCCCCTAAAACCAAATAATCTAACTATCCATAATTATTTATCTATTTATCCTTTTCTTTTTAGATATCTATCCATTCAATATCTATTTATTCTTATCTATCTCTCTATCAATATACTATCTATCTAATTATTCTAAGCTATCTTTCCATCCTTATCTATCTCTCTATCAATATACAATCTATCTAATTATTCTAAGCTATCTTTCCATTCTTATCTATCAATCTATTGTATATCTACCTATCTATGTATGTATCTACCTGGACACTCCGGCCTATCATCTGGTACTTCTGTAGTTGTTGTTGTTGATTGAGTTGTTGTGGTTGTTGGTGGATGTGTTGGGGGCGGAGGTGGCCGTCTCACTGGGTTTCTGCTTGGTGTACTACCGCCGCTTCCTAAAATTATTATTAAATCAAAGTTTCCATCATTGTCTAGTCGATATAGACTGTGTATTAACTAGATGCTCCGAGACCTGTAAGAAGCTTCACTATAAAGGAGAACTATATCGGTTCAGTGGTTTGCGAGATCCTTCGCTATAGACTAATAAAAGCTTACTACTTTATATAAAACCATAATAGGATTGAAATTACTATAACATTTTGTGCGTCAATAATGGATTCGCTTGTAAACAGCAAAACATGCATAATTAGGACACACAGTTAAATGTCGTAAAAGCATTACTTTCGTTATCTATGTTTGTCCATTAATCATACACTTTATTTGATTCATGTACACGAAAGCATGATGAAAAGTGAGACAAAGTCTTAGGTATTGGAAAGTTTAATTCAAACTTTGCTTTAATTTGAATTAATGACAAAGCCCATATTGTCCTGTTGTGACGTAATAAATTTTGGGAAAGGAGAACCCCATTTCTCCCATCTTCTTTGAAGAGATTTTCTTCCCCCCTTCCCTTCTCCTATCCCGAAATTTATGACGTCACAACAGGACAATATGGCCTTTGTCAAATTAATCATAAAATGATTACCTCCACTGCTGAACATACTGGCCACCAAAGGCAAGAGGCTAGTCACAGTTTGGGCGGTTGACTGGGAGCCGCTGGCAGCTCCAATAAGTGCTGGCGCCATGGTTAACATCAGCTGGGTTAGGTCAGGACCTTAAATTATATATAAGATTTAAAATAAAATGAATAACAAAAGTTTCGTTCATTTCATTATTAACATTTTGACAATATTTGTAAACTTATTTACCACAAAGAATTTTACGTATCTTTTATATATCTTTTTGACGTTTTGTGTCATATCGCCATTAATGAGAATGATTTTTTTTTCTTCTCTTACCTGAGGGACGGCTGGCAGGGGGCGGGGCTTGTTTCGGTGGAGGCGGCCTTTGTGGGGGAGGTCTTGGGGTGCGTGGCGGCGGGCGAACCTCGGGCTCAGCGCGGTCTAGGGTTTGCTTCCCATGGTCGCAACAAAATTGGTCAGAGGAACAGGAATTTGTTCCTGGCACGATTCTGAAAAAATTTCAACTTTTTAATTGAAGTAAATTTGATTTCTTCCAATATGCATCTGGAAAATGAACAAACTTTTAAAGGAAAATTAGAATACGTAAAAAAATGTTGAAAGAGCTTCACAGTGATAGTACCCAGGAGAGGATTAAATATTTTTTTTTATTTAAACATTATGGGAGAGCAGTTAAGTGTTCAATACATAGGTTTGAGTTAAAGAACCAAATATTTAAAATAAGAATAATAGTAGGTTTTAAATAGATTTAAAACTCAAGATTGGTTTGTTATTTACAATAATCCGTTCAACTCAAAAAGAATATATTTTTGTTTATGTTTATCCTAATATATAAAGAAGTATTTTTTTTTGTCTGTAGCGAAGGATCTTGCTAACCGCTGAACCGATTTGGTCCTCCTTTACAGTGAAGCTACTTATAGGTCTCATGATGGTTTTGGGCTATTTTATTTTTATAAAAAGTCCGGGTAGTTAACATATAATTCATTCTAATCATATTATCGAAGAAATATAAGACAATATAATTTCTTAAAAGCTATCTTTATCCTTAGAAATTCAGCTATTTTTAGCTAAATTATTAAGTTCTTGTTAGTTTAATTTACTGAGTAGGGACCTAGATCTATTATATTTATTGTTTAAATATTTACCTTGAAGGATCAGAGCAAAGGTTGAGCATAACATTAGGTATACACACACCAGGACATTTGATAACTCTGGGTGGGGGAGGCCGTGTTGGTCTAGGTCGGGGCCGAGATGGAACTATGAAAAATAATATGTATTTATTAAAATCTGAGCGATTCTAATGAAAAAGTTTTATCTTAAAAAGATCTTTTTTTATAATGTTAATCTTGTTTTCAGATTTCTTTTTAAATTTTAATTTGGTCAGTAACTTTTAGAATCTAAATGTAAATAACTCTTCGCGGCATCTTTAGTCTAAGGTCGCACATAGGTCCCATTTAGCGCGCCTCTGAACATAATTTACTGTCTCTTTAGATGCTGTAATCTATCTAATTATCTATCTATCTACCTGGTCTAGGTCTAGGACCCCTAGTAATACAACATCTACCACGTTTTCCACAGATAGCTTCACTATCTATCTATCTACCTGGTCTAGGTCTAGGACCCCTAGTAATACAACATCTACCACGTTTTCCACAGATAGCTTCACTATCTATCTATCTACCTGGTCTAGGTCTAGGACCCCTAGTAATACAACATCTACCACGTTTTCCACAGATAGCTTCACTATCTATCTATCTACCTGGTCTAGGTCTAGGACCCCTAGTAATACAACATCTACCACGTTTTCCACAGATAGCTTCACTATCTATCTATCTACCTGGTCTAGGTCTAGGACCCCTAGTAATACAACATCTACCACGTTTTCCACAGATAGCTTCACTATCTATCTATCTACCTGGTCTAGGTCTAGGACCCCTAGTAATACAACATCTACCACGTTTTCCACAGATAGCTTCTCTGTCTATCTCATCACAAAGCAAAGAAAAGAATCCTGAAATATAAATTTTATAAGTAAATTAGATTTCCTAAACACTATATAATATAATGCTTTGAGAAGACGAGCTTGAGTTTAAAATAATTTGTTTTCATTCCCTTAATAGTAGGATTAGTAGATAATTTTAGAAATTCCATCCATGTATTAACGAACATAAAATCTTATTATATCCTAATCATAATGTAAGTATATTTTTGTTATTCTACTCTTTTATAAACCATACTAGCGGCTGTGACCCTAGCATCTGGAGGTTCTATATTAGAAGGTATATGGAAGATTTAAAAAATAGCCCAAAACCATCATACCCAGACTTTTTTTTGTAAAAATAAAATAGCCTATTACCATCTAAGGACATATAAGAAGCCTCACTGTAAAGGAGAACCATATAGCAAGATCCTTCGCTATAGACAAAAAAGCTTACCACTGTTGTATATAATAGGATATATAGAAGAAAAATACAGTATCAACTTAATCCCTATCTCCAACTTCTGTCGTGGATTTTTTGTTTTTAATGTTGATTTTTTTAGTTTCCTTATTCGTCTCGAATGAAATGAAAAGATCTCATGATCCAAAGTTAAAGATAGTGTTATCATTTCACATTATGTTAAATGGATTGAATATACTATTTGTTTATCTTCTACAGGAGTAGAATAATAAGATTTTGATGGGAATGAAATATATACAATACCTGTAACGCAAGTTCCACGACAACGTTTTTCTGGGGGTATTTCTATAGGCTCAGGATTATTATCAGATTTTTCATTCACTGCCTCACCTTCTAAATAGGGGCGTCAAATAATTCATAAAAAATTATAAAATATTACGCTAATAACCCATCTATGATTCTAAAACACTGATTTTGAAATTTATAGATCGAATATGGTGATCTGCCTTCCGGTTTGACAATACTTGTTTATTTAAGAACCCACCTCTGTTTTAATAAATAATTGATGTAAATCATGTTTTTATGGAAGACTAGGTTATTGAAGTGCTACTGCACGATAAAAGGTAGTTTTGAAAGATTACCATTGATCAAGCTTTGAAAAAAGTTTCGGATATGATGAGGGTAAAATAAGAACCTTGTTAAATACTGATAGACCCAACTCTCGTTTTTTAAAAATAAATTTGAAATAAAGGTGGATAGTTTTTCATTTGTTTGTTTATACCTTTAGGAGAGGCTATGTTAGTTTTTTTGGTACTGGGTAGCCATGCTGGGTTAGAAATCATGGGAGTGGGGATGATATAAGTGCACAACAGGCAATATGTGTAAAAAGTGCAATTATTATTCATTTTCAATAACTGTATTTATTATTGATTGAAATTATTATTCGCACCCTTGTCGTCTTTATCTTCCTTCTTCTCAGATGAGTCCTCAGTTACTTCGTCGCTTATTTCATTGTTAACAACCTTCACAAAAAAGAATATGTTGTTATAACAAGAAGGATTATTTCCAAAGTTACAATAGTAGTGAAACTGATGTAAATAATAAAAGATAGACAGATAAAAAAAGGTAGAGAAGAAGAGAGATAGTGTTGAAATTAAAGTTAAAAAATCACGAAACTTTTCAACTTTATCTTCAATAAATAGTTTATTGCATTTCATTTCACGGTTGAAACTTTAGCGTCAAGTTACAACATTTGGCTTAAAAATAAACTTGAAGCTTATTATAAGAAATATCTTTGTTTTAATTTACATAAAAACATGCCAAGTATAGATAAATTAAACTATTGTTACAGACCGATAGACAGGCACGAACGTTGATCACTTATAGATTAGCTTCGCTTATAAAGAAAATTACATCAAACTAATTCTCTCAACCCTATCTCAAAAATCCAAAACATGGCCCAAATTTTAGTGTATCTACCTATCTCACTATCTTTCTATCTTTAGGTCAACCGTATATGTATCAACAGTAAATTTATGTATATTTGTACCTGATTTGTAGATGTATCAGCAGTCTCCATAATCTCAGTCTCAGTGTCTATTTTATCAATTTCATTATTCTCAATCTCCTCAATCTTTTCCTCAGTCTTCTTTCTTTTCTTCTTATTTTTCTTTTTTCCTCCGTTACATCTGAACAAATGGATATCGTATACATGGATATATTGACAAGGGAAAATTTGTCGTCATTTTTGGATGCTATGTCAGTTTGTTCACCCATTATTATTATCCATTAATTATATATTTCTGAAGATAAAAATTGAGAGATCAAAGATTAATATATAGATAACTGATTGTCTATCCAACCAGAATTATGAGCAGCTATCAAACTCATCTGTAAATATCAGTAAATTTAAATAAAATTTTTGTGTTAACTTGGGGTAAAACCAGTTTGGGAAATGGGATTGAAAATATCTTACTTAGGATTGTTTGCCAGAATCAAGGTTTTAATATCAATTTAATATCAAGAATTAAGAAAGAACATTTCAAAATTTCTGGCTAGATATAAATACCTGGGTTCCTCTTATGAGATATTGTGTAAATGTCTCTACCTAATGTCTCTTTAGGAATAACAAGTTCCTCTGGAGATATTGAGTAAATGTAAATACCTGGGATCTTCTTTAGGAATAACAAGTTCCTCTGGAGATATTGAGTAAATGTAAATACCTGGGATCTTCTTTAGGAATAACAAGTT
>LS056348.1:0-12502 GCA_900241095.1 Acartia tonsa
TGCAGAAGGCTTGTCATGATAAGCCACTGCGTAGCAACTCTGTAAACTACCCGTCCGTCTGTTGCCGTATTACCACATTTGTTAAGGGCTAGAGTTTAAGATTTAGAATACAAACTATCAAATAAAAGCGTTCAGAAGGGGGTGGATACTACTCCCTCTAGGAGTACACCCCTGCCCCCCTCTATGCCTTCTTTGTCAAGGGCAAATTTTCTTTAAACAGTTAAGGGGGCTATGAAGATAAAAAAGGCACACTCCCTTAAATTTAAGGGGGAGGGGGAGGAGAGGGATATCAATCAAATCACATTGGTTTAATTTAAGTGTATGTTGATTATGTATGATGGTGAGGGATGGGAGGTAAAATAACACCCCTCTTGCTGTCTGATTACACAAGGGTGGTATCAAAATTTTGGGGGTGCGCTTTGCAAACCCCTCTAGAAAAACGCTCTGCACGCATTATACAAACCCTTTTTACTAAAAATGACTGTTTACATTATTTGCCTATCAAATTAGTTTATGGATGTTGTCTTTTTTTTTGTTTTAAGTGTAAAAGTTAGATGGCACCCTGTATACATCCATGCATACATATTGTGGCTTTATCTATACTTTACTTAAAATTATGTAAACAATAAAATAACAAAACCCACGCGGAAAATTACAACATCAAGACGATTGTGTCCATTATTAACCCAGCAATTACAAAACAGTTTCAAAATGATGTTTATGATCATTTTTATTATTAGTTATTCCAAGCTAAAATTACTCTTTTTCAGAAAAAGTAAGATATATATGGGTTTAGAATGGAAATATTTTCCAAAAGATCTCGCAAATAGCTAGGACGATGGTTCAAAAATTTTTTATTTTAGTAATGTCCCAGGAAATACTTTATAATATAGGATTACATTCGTCTGACATAGCAGCATCAGGAAGCACATTGGCCTTAACCAATGACCGGCCCAACAACTACTTGTTGTCTTACTGCAGTTAAACCTAAAAGAAAAGTGTTTTTCCCCTCTCTCCCCTCCAAAAAAAAAATTTAAGGCGGGGAAAAAACCCTTATATAAATATTCTCCTGTGTAAAAAATCTTTAAGGGGATCTTTACAGGCCATACCCTACCCCTACCCCCAAATTAAAATGATAGATTATTCGATTTATTAGATTTTTGAAATATTGTTCTGCATTCTAAATGTACAGTATTTTGGGATGCAAAGTGGTGATTAAAAGCAGGTTTTTAGCCATTTTGTCAAATTAATCAACAAAAAATATATTTTTTTTTTCAATAAGAACAATATACTAGGGCAACCCTACAGTGCATACAATCATTTACGAGATCTTATATACAATGGTTAAAAATAATCATGTTATGTGTAAAATCACTTTAATTCCCTCGATATCCCAGAAGTTATAAATTGATTAGAAAATCTAACTTTCATGAACCTTTGGGTTATTAATGACCAATTTAACACAAATGTCAATATTAATATAACTTTCCTCCTAATATTAACTTTAATTGCAAAAATAGATTAAAAAAATATTGTTTTTTTCCTCACAAGTAACTAGTATTGACCAACTTCAAATAATAACTTAAGAAATTAAAATGTTTCATTAATAAACACAAGTGTCCAAAATTACATTAAAAGAGACAATATTTATGTAAGATTTTAAAATTAAAAGGGACAGTATTTATGCAGTATTTTAAAATTAAAAGAGACAGTATTTATGTAGGATTTTAAATTTGAAAGGGACAGTATTTATGCAGTATTTTAAAATTTAAAAAAACAGTATTTATGTATTATTTTAGATTTAAAAGGGACAGTATTTATGCAGTATTTTAAAATTAAAAAAAACAGTATTTATGTAGGATTTTAAAATTAAAAGGGACAGTATTTATGAAGTATTTTAAAATTAAAAGAGACAGTATTTATGTAGTATTTTAAACTTAAAATGGACAGTATTTATACAGTATTCTAAAATTAAAAGAGACACTATTTGCCATCAATAAATATAATGCACCTTTTAAATTGGCCTTTATGATGATTTAAAAATGTTGCTTTAACTTTTAGTCACAACAATATAAAAAACCCTTTTTTTTATATTATAAATGAGCGTTCCTTTTATGTTATTATACTTCTATTAAAACTGCAAATGAATGCTTAAATAGATTTTTAATTGATTAATAATTTAAAAAATTCCATATAGATCTATCCAAAAATATATGATATACAGGATGTAAAATACTTTCATTTTTAGGCTTGTTTAAAGAATTGCTGTCCTATTAACATTAGGTCTAAGGAAATATTTGATAATCAAAGTGGATATTTTTATAACTATACAGAAAGGATTTAAACGAAACAAAAAAAAATCATTGGGGTTGGAATGGACTTACATATTTTCTGGTAATAATTATAGAACTACTACGCATTGAAAATTTTATTTAACTGGTATCATCATGCAAAGTATGAAACGGTAAGTCATTAGTACGGACAGGCCGACACAAAATTTAGAAAAGCTATTACAAACAAATATTGTCCAAGAATCACTAAAAATATCGGGAATAGTCCCTTTCGTAGCATCGCCCAATTAGGGGCGATTCGTCGTATTTTTAAAATGGCTTTTTATAGGTTATTTTAGGTTAGGTTAGGTTATATTGGGTAAGGTGATTGCCCCACAGGGTTAGAGCCCCCCGCAGGGGCTAGAAATAGGAGAAAAGTTACTATGAAAAATACGAAGAATCGCCCCATAAGAAGCGATGTTACGAAAGGGACTATACCCCAAATTTCTCTAGAAGAACAAAACAATGGCTGTGCCACAAGTATCTCGGAATGGGCAGAAAAATAACCAGAAACCATTCTTAGACTTAAATCCAAACAAATAATAGCCTAAAACTATCCTTAGACCTATGTGAGCTTCTCGAGATTTTAACAAACAAACAAAATTACAGTGCCCTATACTTTCATCTCTGGAATCTAACCCTTCATTTATAAAATTGAATGCAACCCCCTTGTAATAATGTGTAAATCTAGTGTTCATACAATCCACATGTTTTTATTCTTCTTTTTAGCTGAAAATACATAAATTTTATTAAACTTACTTTTTATAGATTACTAAAAAGTAAATTTATAAAAAGATAAAGGAAATAAAGTTAGAAAAGTAATAACAGCATTTAACAGATTTCAGATGCTTTATTACAATTTTTTATCTCTATAATACGATTGCTAGTTTATTGAAGTAAAAATGAAAATGTCTGAAAATGTCTGTTGTTTCCTAAGGGATTATTTTTTCTAACTTTTCATAAAGGCATTTGTAACCAAGAACGACCAAGCTTTTTTTGAGGGGATGAAATGAGGGGTTTTAAAGGTTTGAGGGGGGCAATCTAATGCATTTATTTTATTTTGAATTGTGATAAAAGGAATTTTAAAGATTGAGGGGATTAGAACTCCTTTACCCAGCCCACCTTGGCATATATTTTTGTAACTTTTTTATGAGAACCCTTGTTTTTTTTCCAAACATGATCGTCCACATTGCTAATATGAATTAAAATTTAGCTGTTTCTAATGAATATGTGCAAATTTATAGAAACCGGAAATTGATTATTGGTGGTTTCTTTTTGCATTCATTTTTGCAAAATTTACACGCCAGACTTAAAGGCATGTTCAGAACTATAAAAAGTTACATATTTTTAATATGTTTAAATCCAAAGAAATTGAATGAGATTGGGTTCTATGGCGTTTTTTCCCAAAAATGCTTTACTATCCGTATTTAAACCTTCAAACCGTATCTGGAATACTAAAAAATTATCTTAGTCTTGTTTCTGACCATTTTTATATTCTTGGAGTATTGATTAATATGAAGATTATGTGCAATCTTATGTAGAATCTTTTCTAATGTCAAGTTTTAAATTGTATAAAAGTAAATATGAAATAGAATTACACAGAATTTTTGTTTCGACCTCTATTATACATATCCTATTATATAAAGTAGTAAGCTTTTTTTCTCTGTAGCAAAGCAACTCGCTAACCGCTGAACCGATATAGTCCTCTTTTACAGTGAAGCTTCTTATAGGTCCCGAGATCGCTGTAGGCTTTTTTAATTTTTATAAAAAAAAAAGTAGGGGCTATTTTTCTACCCTTCCATATCTCATCAAATATAGAGCCCCTAGATGCTAGGGGCGTAACCTCTAGTTATATATGGAGAATACTGAACAGTGAACAAGGATTTTACAATGTCCGATCGAGACACTTACGTAAGTTGACTACATAAGTAAACAATATTTCAATCTTGTCATAAATAGTGTTTTATTGACTTAACCTGTTAGATTAAATCTACCCTATGAATTCTATTATTGTTTGTCAATGCTGGGCTTCCCCTGACAACATGTGTCCTAGTTAAATCTATACTCGACCATCGTACTTAAAGCATCAGGTTGGTTGATTAAATCATACCTCACTCACTACACAGTAATTCTGGAAATTTCCTTACAGAACCCAATTTTATTTCCAGTAATGCATTAAACGTATTATCCAAAAATAATAATAGGATCAGCCAAAAAAAAATGTGCATTTAAAACAACCTAAAACTTACTAAATAAATAGCATGATAAACTTACAAACCTTATAAAAAAAAAATAGTCAAACATGACAAACAGATAGACATAGATATTTATAGATGGACAGACAGATAGACAAACTTAGGATGAACAGTGAAATATAATACATTGGACAAATAGTTTGACTAACAGACAGACGAAAGAAAATCGCTCAGACTGAAGCAAAAAATGCAGTTTTATAAAAAAAAGTTTATCAACAGATAAAATTAACAAAGTTGCAACCTTATTTTACTAACATTATCGTATGGACACTAAAACATGATTCATAGATAGTAGTTTGACTGATAGTTTGTAAAGTGGAGTAATTCAATGACACAATTCCTTACAGGAAGGGAGGGATAATGGTGGATAAATTAATCTTCCTTTTCTAACTAACAATATTTGCAACTTTTGAGAATTTACACACAATAAATTGGGTACCAAATTAAATTAGTTGTCTATTAGCTTATCTCTGTATCCCTGATTCCCTACTACGATCAACATTACAACTAGTGCAATGCATCAGATTATTTTTACCAGTTTATTCATGTCAAAATATCAGCTAACTATGGGTTGATTTCATTCAAGGAAATGATTATATGTTTCATTAATTATTTTAAAAGTTAAGCTTTTCTAGAATTATGGTCGGTCCGTCCGTAACGGATAGCTCATGAATTTAGGTATGTTAGAATTGTCTTATCGATTTAAATTTTATAATAATGATTCCTGGAGGAGTTAGGCACAATTTAGAAAGAGTAGCAACTCTATAATTGAAACCAGAAAGTCCTAACCTTTATTAGAAACAAGCTGATTGTAACCCTTTGACATCATATTTTGAGAATATTGATTCCTGGTACAATATTTTAAGCAAAGCATCTCAAATTGAATTTTAAATATGTCAAAATACAATATCCCGTATTAACGCAATTTTGCAACAAATTTAAGTACAACTTTGATTAGATTTACAAATTAATGTTTTGCTTATGTTAAATATTCATTTTTATCCTTAAATTAATAAAATGAATTCTATAAAAGATAGTTCAGTTATCTGTAACATTGCGTAATATTTAATGTATTGTCTTGTTCTTAAACAGTAAAGGTTTTCTATAATAAAGGTGTTTCCGTTATTTGGTAAGTAATTGATGTACAAATGTACATACTCTTATGAAGCTGTATGTATGTTTATTAAGACCACATAAGCTGTTGAACAGATAAATAAAAAGGGACTATGCACGAACGAGAGCAAGTGATCAAGGCACCTTTCAGCAGTAATTTTGAGTAAATTAACTTTGAAGAAATATCATCAAATATTTTGCTGAGGTCAAAGTACAATATATAATTTTTTTAACTCAGCATAACATTATCAAATGCTGTAAAATGCAACAGTGCATTAATCAAACAGTTTACATTATTACAATCTACTACTCCTTATGCTTTATATACATTTTTATCAAAAAGAATACTTTTGTGTCAAAGCATTTGATGGTTCACTATCTCAAATTTGTTGTCAAGACCATTGTAGAACTAAATATTTTTAATCATTTAGCCCTATAACAGAAATCAAGTAAATCAACCAAAGAAATCCCTTTCATCACTGCTGAAAGCTGCTTAGCATCCATTGCGCTCGTTCATGCACAGTCCCATTTGAGGATAAAACTAATTTTACTTTTGGAAGTTGCCATCCTAGTTTGAATCAAATTCTCTGTAACCATTCTAGTTTTATGTTTTTATCATATCTTATAACTACACTACATATACAAAAATGTTGTTAGACTTCTTAATTGTTCAAAATTTTCCTTTAATTGATAGTTTATAATTATACTTTCTTTCACATAGGCTAATTTTTCCTAACATAAACCAGTATCAAAAATGAGGTTTTTTAACAGTCTATCTTTACATGTATCTCCTTTTCGTTATACCTTCTGAATAATACCTCTAGGGGCGGTTGACAACAAGGGCTTTACCTTTATAGTAGGACCAAAGGCACAAACATTCCAAAAATTGCAGACTACCAACCCTTTGATTGTGCGATCTTTGCTTGGAAGTGCTAAATGTGTATAGGTAATAAATTTCGAAATGAAATGAAGTTTTGGACCAAGACTTTCACATTTACTACTATTAGCATTTATGACGCGAAAAGTATTAGTTATGGCCAGGTTTTGGCCGAGATTTGAACCCATCACCCAAAGACAATGATTTTGCAATCAAATGGTTTTCTTTGGACTAAAGTTCAAGAGAGAATAAATAGAGATACTAATCCTAGACAACCAACAGTGGTCATAAAAGTTGAGGTTTATAAGAATATCTTAAGCGCCGCATAACAAGCAACTCTTAGCCTAATAACTCATAAATCATGGACCTATTGGAGTTCATTGCCGAGGAGGTCATGTCATTTTAGACACTTCATCAGAGATTTTAAGGGATAAGACAATAAACGATAAATTTATATACATCCCCAATGGCGATTAACAAAGTTGCCTCTTCTGTAGATTAAATTGCGAGTATATCCATTGGAGCCAATAGGTAGTCACATAAATTTGTTTATGGATCACATGATTTAAATAAAATCCTTGAATATATGGCTGTTTTACGCAATATTACAAGTCTTTAAAATATTGAGGTGGTAGTGGAGGTGGGTGGTGGACGAGTATCCAAAATAAAGTTTGCTTCTGGTAATTTATAGGATTCTTCCTTTGGGGTTGAATATTCTTAGAATGTATTAAAACAATAATTAAGTTGTGTCAAACCCATAACATACAAAGTATTTCATTAATATTTATGCACATTCTTATATAACACTTATGACATCATTATCAAATCAAACCTTCTAAAAATCACTTAAATATTTCAGCGAAGATTTTCTACTTTAAGTATCGGTCTTGTCTGTACGTCCGTAATAGATAGCTCTGATAAATAAACTTGGCAAGCAACAGTTCCTGCAATAGTTAGATACAATTTAGCAAGCGTAGCAGCAACTCTATTATTAATATCAGATAATCAGTACATATGTCTATTTAAACTTCTAAAGTTTCATTTCAATATTCTATGTGCTATAATTATCCTGTTAACTTGATTTTTAGAATATGGATTCCAATGACTATTAGGTATAATATTATGAGTAAAGCAACTCTTTAATTTAAGTAATACTAGGATAGATTTGTCTGTCTGTTTTAATAAGCTTCGCTCTTATGAATATAGTCATATAATATTTCGTTCTTTTTCATGCAAATTTGTGTAAAAGTAAAACGTATAACTTGATATATTTCTTTTAAAAAATTGCAAAGTGTACACTTATAAAGAATAGAGATTGAACACCATGCGTTTTATTTTTGGCAAGTTTTGTTAAAATCAGACCATTTAACAATATGACGATATCTTAGTTCTAAAAAAATTCTTTTAAGATTGAGAAACTAGTTATTATTATAGCTGCGAAGCTACTCTATAACGAACTTTGTCTGAGTAATTTGATTTTAAATAGTATTAAATAAAGAATAAATTGTTTATTCAAACCTTATTTTTAAGAAAATTATTATTTTTGTTTGGCACTACCTATGAATGTATAATTTTGATATAATTCTAGTTGTCGCTCACTATGTATGTATCATTATAATAAAGTAACTTGTTGTTTGTCTGTCTGTTTGTCTGTCTAAACGCTGAACCGAATTGTGCTCCTTTACAGTGTAGCTTCTAATAGGTCATGGGAAGGTTAAATGCTATTTTGGGGAAGCTTACCAAAACCCCTCCAGAGACATCGCCAAAAATAAAATAAAAAGCCGCCATGCGTATATTTTTGCAATTAGCTAAAAATATAACTAACCAATCTAGCGATGAAAAAATATTTTTGGAAAATAGCTATATTAACATAGATTAAAATGAAACAATTTTACGTGTCCCTAGATGACTCTGGGGGCGCTAATAAGTAATATTGTCCTTGTAATAAAAATTACGCAACTTATGTATTTATGATTTTTCTTGTTAGATTGAGAAAAAGAAATAATTTTAGTTGAGAAAATATGAAATTAATTGGATAAATTTAGTGAAGAGAATGCCAAAACAACAGAGTGTGCGACTATTGACCAAACTCAAGAGTGTCGGGAATTTCCTTAAAGTTCCTTGTCGAGCAAAGAAACCCCTTTTATTTTTCAAAAATACAAAATAATGGGGGGGGGACTTGAACGCAGGTATAGGCCCTGGTGGGATTATGCATAGGAAACCCTTCCCCTTTATTTTCAATTTATTTCAAAATCAGGGGGAGTGGGGGTGGGTTTGTGTCCGAGAGGTTAGTTTGTGTGATAGACCCATATAACCTGAAACTAGCATGATTTTTTTAGCTTAATTAAAAAATAAATTTGCAGCAATGTACAAAAAAAATTTGGTAATACCTTAAAATCTCACTGATTTTAAAAAATGCAGGTTTTATATATCCTCTTAACATTTGACATCCAAAAACCTTGTCTCCCTAATTTCTCAGCTTCTTACAGAGCTAGAGTGCCAGAAATCTATGTGTAATTTGTTTAGAAATTTACGAATATTAAACAGACTTTATTTCGCCCTTTTATTGAGCAACCATTATTTTTATCTTAACTCTATTGTTAAAAACAAATATCTAAACAAGACAGACGAGTTCATTCTATACATAGAGTTGTGAAACAACTTTTAACAACTTAGGACAAACAACTATGTGCCAGTGTAAAAACTAAAATTTAGTTTCCTTTCAAGATAATTAATTCTGTATTTATAAGAGCGTAAACCAGCAAGGATGCTAACATTCATGTCACAGACAAATAAAATAATTTGAAGGAATTTAAGCTACAGAATAACCCAGAAACCTAAAGGGATATGTCAATTGCCGATAAATTGATGTACATCTCCAATGATGATACACAAAATGATCTCTTTTGTAGATTAAAATTAGTGGTCAAAACGTTTGAACACTCAACTTAATTAACTAACCAATCAAAATTCACTCAAGTCCCCAAAGTTCTTAAGACAACGAATAAGAAAACGTTACTATAAAACTTTGGCGACAAGTGTAATAAACAGCCCATTCTCCCCTCTATCTCTCTGAGAATAATCTCATCTTGATAACAAAGGTATGGTTCTAAATCTGCAATAAGCAGCCTCATTTTGCAACATGCATCCGCAAATCCATTTTTTCTCATTGAAAATCTGCAGCCATCCGCCCTATCAGCATTAGCATCATTACAAATCCATAGCCTACTTTAGCTGCTCCTGGTTTGGACAGTCTGCAGTCGCAGCCATTAAGATCACTTCTGGCGACTTAATACCTCAGCCGGTAAGTTTTTTCATCCTCCATTAACAATCAGCAACATAAGCAGAGCTGTCTTACAAATGCTGCGGCCATTATGATTTAAATAAAATTACGGACATTACGGACATTACGGACATTCTTAAAAAAGAAAAAGCTTCACTGTAAAGCGTCACATGTTTGAATGGGCCCCAACCAGATTATGTAACAGGAAAATTAAAAATGTAGAAAACGAGCCCCTAAAAATAAATTATGTATATATATTACAACAAGAACTTTCTAGTACAAAAGTAGCAAAAATCTTTGAAATATTCAAATGAATATAAATAAAAGAAATTTTAATTTTCGTTATTATAGGATTTAAAACAATATTATGACATTTTTGATCCTTTTATTTTAAAAGCACCCACTCAAAACTGTTGGCATTTATAGATATGCAATTTCAAGGTATTTGGTCGACTATATGGCTTAAATAAAAAGGGGTGGTGACTAACGTTATATCGGCATATCAATAATTTTCATTACATACTTTTTTGATACTAGCGGCTAAGTCCTAGAGGCCTCTAGGGGCACTTGAGAATGAGGGAGTTGAATTCGATTATGATAACCCAAATATTTTTTTTAGGGGGGGAGATTTATTTTTTGTGGGGGTGGGTTTCTAGGGGCTGCTTTTCTTGGAAGGGTGGTAGTTCCCTCTCCCAAAATAGTTATAAACCTATGAGAAATAACCCTGTAAATGAAAACCTGGTCGGTTCAGCGGTTAGCGAGATTAGTCGGTACAAACATACACACAAACAAACAGACAGACAAACAGATAGATAACCTGTTACTTTATAGTAAGGATTATTACAAAACATTTTTTCAACAGTACATTTTACGAATAAGAGATATATAATTACAGTCTTTTAGAAATGATGAAAGACATACTGAAATATTATAGCAGACCTTTAGAGCAAAGCTGATAACTTATAGAGAAGCTTCTACTGTAAAAATGTTAAAATACAGAAGAAAAAAAAGGCCACAACTAATAAATTATTTACATAATATCTTGTAACAACCTCAATAATTACCTATTAAGAGTGACGTCATACTTTTTGAAAAATTGTCCCTACAATGTTGCAAAACTTGATGGATTTAGCATGCACTAGCACCTTGTGTGCATAGTAGGACTTGTAGGACTCGTTGTAATAAAAACTATGAGGTAAGCAGAAGGGATCTTAAGTGACAAGACAATGGACGTCCCTAACTACTAAACAATCCTTTTCTGTATATCAAAATATTATCGGTGGAAATTTTTTGACACTGTTGTTTTGTACACTCCAATCAAGATCTAATTTTGCGAATGATTGAACGTGTTTAAAAAAATAAGTAACCATCTTAATTTACAGTCCACTGTTTGTAGTTTTAAGTCTTAGGATGGTTTTACCCTATTTTATATTCCCTTCAAATATAGGCGAAGCCACTAATAAAATTTTATTTTGCAATGTTATATAAACATCGATACGCCTACTCAAATTTAATTAATTCATGCTCTTTTTGTTAATTTCTCACATAGTTTACTTTTCTTACCAGCATTACGACACCTGTTAGGGTGCGTAGTATCTCTAAAAGCAAATAATTTTGCAATTTGTTTTTTAATTTTATTTTCTTGTTGTGTAACTATGTGCGAAGCTTCTCTACAAACATCTTTATCTATCCTGTGATACAAAGTAGTAAGGTTTTTGTCTTAAGCTTAAGATATCGATAGGTGCTGTTAAGATTTTATGTAGTACCTTTCTTGGAAGCTTTATAAAGGTTTTAAGCTATTTTCCTGACCTCCCACTCCCTTCCCTATAGGCTAGAGGCGAAGCAACTTGTTGTTAATAAACTGGACACAACTTTAAATTTCAGTATTCCCCGATATAACTTACCCAACTATATGTACCCTTATGAAAATATTATTGGATGTCTCTTGAAAAGGAGACATTTGATTTTGTTCATTTTTCGCGCGGAATTCTTAAATATTTTTGGTACTTTTTTAGTGGGTGAATAGCCGCCTATAATCCTTGCGTTCCCTTTTTAAATAGTATCATTTTGGGAATTGAAGAAGGTGTTTTTTCGAAGAAATGTATACTTTAGTAGCAAGTATTTTTAGAAAGAAAACAAATTACACAATTCTTCCAAGTAATTACCTAAAATGGTTTTAGCGTAATTTGTGTTACGTGATCAGTGTACATTAGAAAATCAGTTTTTTGGGGTTTTAGAAATTAGAACTTTTAAAAAATAATTGTTTTATGTGTATGACTTTTTGGGGGAAGGTGGCGGAGGAGCTTTAACTTTTTTTTCGTTTTTAGGTCACTTTCTTACCAATTATGTCCAAATGTATTAAAAATGAAAGCTAATGTTGTCTAGAAAATCTTAACATTGTAACTATATGTTTCCTATTGTACTGGTAAGGGTTAGACATAACGAGATCAACATAACATTTATTACAAAAGCAGATTATTATGAAAACCATGGCCAATTAGTTGACATAGGTCCACAAAAACTTATAAAAGTGCACCTAGATTTTAAATATTTATGAAAGCTGTTAATAGTTATTTCTTTCATCGTATTATAAACGGCTTTCCGCGGATATAGAATGTACAATTATAAGATTAAAACCAGTTTT
>LS056349.1:0-12501 GCA_900241095.1 Acartia tonsa
TTTTTTATGAAATTCGAATTTGACATATTGCTGAAAAAATAGTCTGAGAACACTTTTAAAGGTATCAATAGTCTTATATTTATGAATAGAATGGGTTAAAATAGCGCGCCAAAAAATTTTGTATCTTTAGTCGGCCTAGTGGTTATGATATTTTAGGTACAAATGCAATTTATAGTTCAATGTCCTATACCTCTCTGGACAATACATAAGAAACACTAATAACGAGGAACGATAAATGTAAAAATGAAATACTGTATCTTGATTGGGTAGTACAAAGTATCAAACCTCACCACGAATAGATTAGCTTTAGATTTTTTAAATTTTATTTTTCATAATTAGGAAATAAATTCATTTATATTCCATTGAACTCTCCACCCCCCCCCCTCACTGAAAATAAATATTTCACAAAATGAGATAGGAATCATATTAATTAAGCAAAAAAATGTATGATTTGAATGTAGAACGACTTAAATTATGCTGTACAACACATTGTTTAAAACTTTACTCTCTTTTCTCTCTTCTATAATTATCAGGGCTCAGCAGCAGCGCCTTAGCCAAGCATTAGTCTCATATTGAAACCCGTTTAGCACAAAAAATTCTCTGTTTAGTAATAGATTTAGACATCCAGCTGAATGTTAAAGTTCCAATGTGCCGATTTCAACGAGGCTTACACGCGGATGACGCGCGGCTGCCGAGCCCTGATGATTATATTGTTTCAATATTGATCTAGTTTCCATGGTAGGTAATGATAATTAGGGAAATTATGTGCAGAAAATAGAGATATTTGAAAGCTATCTACAGTAAATATAGCAGATTTAGATCCCTAATCTGTTTATTGGAGCAATAATGACAAAACGTACGAACAATCTAGCCATATTATTGTAACTGGATAAAGTGTCTTAAAAATCAGCCATGTGACGTCATAAAAATTAGGGGGATGAGAGGAGTAGTGGGAAAGAAAACCCCTAAAAGAGATGTATAATCCCTCATTTTATTACGTTTTATGATTGTAAAGCTTCAAATGCCCTGCCAAGTGAAATCGCCAAATCCCCAATTATTTTTTACTTTTTCGTTTTAATCTAAGATTGAAAATAGGGTTCGACGTACAACCCCCCACCACTTAAGTACCCCTAGAGGCCTATAGGTTAGTAGCAACTAGTATACATATATGTAAAGAACGAATAAGAATTAGAGATTGAAGGAATAAATTCCTGTTACACTTATATAATATTATAAATATAACTATGTGTTTTTTATCAAATTATAAAATCAATAAATTTGTTCGAAACAAGAATAGTTTTTTAAATTAAAATTAAGTTAAAGGTAAGCATTTGTGACGAAGGTAAACAACAATGGCCGATAAACTGATTTACATTCCCAATGATGTTACACAATATTACCCCTTTTGTGAATTATAATTAGTTGCAGAAACGTTTGTACACCAAATGAACCTACAAATCAAAATTCAATAAAAGTCTTAAAAGTTTTTAAGCCAATGAATAAGAAAACGTTATAACAAAACTTTGGGGACTAATTTAATAAACAGCTCAATGTCCCCTCCCCTCCCTCTCTGAGAATTGGAGTGTAAATATAGGGTATGGCCAGGTTTTCTAAGAGGTCAATTGTACGAATGCTTTGCTCTTAATTCACCTAAAAGGACAAATGGATTCATAATATACATGGATAGTATGATAGAGGTATTTTTGTTATTTATTTAGGTTGATGCTATAGTCCTCATTTAGTGATTATCGTTATTGATTTCATAAGATTAGGCGAAAATCTGGTGCAATATCCAAGTAATTATAAATCCATTATTCCATAACAATAGTTTTAGTGAAAATATAATTTTAGATTTCTTTTGAATTAAGTTTATTAAAGTAGGTTTGGTTTCCCAGTTCGGCTTCGACAAACCGATTAATGTTTGCTGGATTAAACAGTTAAACAACCCGTGCATTCGGCATCTCGGGGCTAACCTAACTGGTTTTAATCTTTTAATTTTTATATACGCAGAAAGCTGTTTAAAATAAGATGCGATAAATAACTATTAAACATTTGGTTGGTTCCTTAAGTTGAATGTCCAGACGTTTCAACCATTAATTGTAATCTATTGAAAGGGTAATTTTGTGCATTAAAATGTACATAAATTTATCAACAATTATCTTATCCCTTTAGATCCCTGATTTCGTATTCAAGTATAGCATTTAATTAGCACTTCAATGGAAACCAAGAAATAAAAAAATCACAGTAAATTTTTTAAATGAAGTTAAGGTGTATTTCTAGTGTGATGGACGCAAGCTACGGACACGATGGAAGGACGTTACTTGTTTTCAATTGTAGAGAAGCTTCGCTTTTAAACCTAACAACAACAGAGATTCTATTCTAAAGTTTTAACAATTCTAATATTTCTATCTAAAATTAGGTTAGGTCAAATCCAATATAACTAGATTCCTTCACTTTGTATATATTTTGGGGTAGGAATCAAATATGCAATGGTTACACAGGTTAAGATTAGAAATAAATACATTTTTATAATACATTTAAAGGGATCGCAGATACTCTTACTATAGGTCTGTCCGCTACACATTTGCATACTCCAGTTACCAAGATTAAAAGAGCCTGCAGGAAATACACAACTTTAACTGCTGTTTTAAATAGACTTACCTGTATAACGATTATAGCATTTAAATCATACCTAGCTATTACAAGGATAATCAAGTTTGAAGTTGATGTGACAATTTAAACAGGCTTAAATCAACGATAAGAACTAACCGATACGTCACATATATCCTAATCACAGAAACGCTTCGCTTTACATACCAGTAAAAAATTTGATTTTATTCATTGAAATTTATCTATTAAAATTATTTTTTTTTATATTCTACATAATATAAATAATATATAAATATAATATAATAAATATAAATTAGTTCTAAACCTTTCTATTAATTGATTTTTATAAAAAGTTATAATTTTTAGAACCTTTACCAATAATGTTACAATTTCTAATGTAAACAGAGAAAATGGAATAAAATTAAGTTAAAATTATTGCTACAATATATCTGAAAAATTTAGCTTCATTAGCCCCTTTATTCAGCAACCTTTGTTTGAATGTTCTTTTATGCCATATAAACTTAAACGGCCATAAAATATTTTTTTTACTAAATTGACAATTTTTCGAGGAATATACATTTTTAATTAAATTATTTGTAAAAATGAAATTTCATCGACGGCAGCGATCCAAATCAGCTGCCAGTCATAGCCGTAGCTGCTGTAAGCTGTCGATGGGAAAACAGAGGTTAATCTTTACAAAAAGTTTATGTGTTATGTAGATAATCCTACGTCTATAAATTTAAAATAAAATAGACTTTATGGATAAGTACTTGCAGGATCATACTTTGAACCTAAAGTTTACTTGGACACTTATTTACTAAGCATATTTGCGATAACTTTTATTTATTAGATTCTTCCAATTTTTAACGTTTACAAAACAACCTGCTTTATTGCTTCAAGATCCATGTCAGATCCATTTAGGAAATAAATGTCTATAAATGGGCTCAAGTTTTCCAAGGAATAAATGTTTAAAACTCATAGTGCTCCAATAATCCATAATAAACTCTCATTGGCCAGAACAATAAGACCAATTAATTTACTTTATTAAAATAAATTCATTTTTTCCATTTCATGTTGCTATTTACATTATATTGAAGTATTTAATTTCTAATCATAAATAAGAAAATTTTAATTTTTAATATAGTAAATTTAAGAAAACTCTGCTTTAAAAGAATTCGATTGTGGCGACACTTTCTTTTGCGTGTTAAAATATTAAAACTAAAATTTTAATCCTATTAACCCTTTGGTGACGGTAAAGTGAAAAAAAACATAATTGAAAAAATCTTTTTAAAATCATTTAAGTTATTAAATATTTACTTTTTTCTTTTAGATAGTAATGACGGGGTAGGAAAGTTGATGTATTGAGAAATAGATAAATAGATATGTACTTATAGAAAGCTAGCCAATAGTGAGATAGTTATATCGAGCCTTCTCTTGTATTTTATAATAGTTTTTATTACTTTATCAAAATTTAATGCCTTGTTATGGTCCAAAAAAACCTGGACAAATCAACAAGATTAACTAGGTTTTAACTGGCATACTATGCACGCCAGGATTGTGATTCAATTTGTTATTTTTTTTACCACACTTAAAAAGTCAATAGATAATAGCTATCTATCGTTAACATACATAAATGAGACCTTTTAGGATCATATAACATGTAATTTTGGAAGTGAAAAAAAGTTATGTTATTTTATATAACTGAACTTGTGGCTTCACTTCTAGACTTTAGGGGCTATTGTTGTTCTATATGTTGTAATATGGGTAGTTTTTATTTTTTAGAGTAGAGCCCAAGTGGTTTAAAAGTTACAGATGGACTGGCATCGTTCTATTTTGTATGATAGATTTGATTAAATAAGTGCTTTTTATTTGACTAAATTTTTCTGTTTCAATTAATGAAACAATTTTTCCAATTATTTGTTTATAATTTATTTTCCTAGTTAAGTTATGTTTACTTTTGGTAGGGAAGGAGGGGGCATTGGGCTGTTTATTACACTAAGTCCCCAAAGTTTTCTAATAACGCTTTCTTATTCGTTGGCTTAACAACTTTGGGGACTTTCATAGAATTTTGAATGGTTGTTCTTCAAGTGTCAACCACTAAATGTATTCTACAGAAGGTATAATTTTTTGTATAATCATTTGGGATGGACGTAAATTTATCGGTCATTGTCTAATCCATTTAGATCCCTGGCCTTTTGTTTGCACCAGAAATGTGAAATTGTGAAGTATGTAAACCTACACTGCATTCTTTTTTAATTATCAAATACCTTTTCAGACATTTTCCACTCAATTTCTTGTGCTTCAATTGAAAGTATTGTGTAATATCAGCTCATTTTTGTATTATAAATTTCTTAAACTTTATTGTTGAAATCCACATAAATGCGGTGTAAAGCATCCACTCGCCCTATGGGTATAGGTTCATCCAACAGACAACCAACCCTTTTGATTGAGTACCTTTGTCAGGAAGTCCTAACAATGCATGACAATGAGTTGCCCCAGTTTATTGGCCATGGCCATCTCCCTACTCTTACACTTGATGTTACTCACCTAACATGGTAGCAGTATGTGTCTTTATTCTAATTTGACACAGAGTGGTCCAGGATCGAACCCGACACCTTCCTGACAACAAGCCGACATGTTTCCAATAAGCTAATGAATAAATGAAATGCTAAGACTTATTTTACTAATGTTTAAAAAATTAATTTAAAAAATTACATGTAGTTTCAAGTTCCAGGTATGATTTTATTCTCATTTTAGTCATCAGTCTAGCATTGCTTTATTGTGTATATAATTTGTACACATTCCAAGCAAAGAAATCAAAACGAAATCAATTATTTAGTACAGGAATATTATTCCGTAAACAAACATATAAATAATTACAATTAAGTAGCATTTTAGCACAGTCAAATTTTATGTGAATACATCTTAAAACTATTTAAGAGTGGACTGTTTGAATTAAGAGTAAAGAAAATGATTTTGAAATCTTTATTATTTTTCTTGACTTTGGTTCCAAGTAAAATAAAAGCTCAGGTAATTCTGATTTTAAAGTAACACAATGTCTGTCTGTGTATTTGTTTGTACCAAAGGATCTCGCTAATCGCTGGATCAATGTGGTTCTTTTTTCAATGAAGCTTCTTATCGTTTCTAGGGTTCGACTACCCTCTTAAAAATCGCCCCTAGATAAAAATGCCACCACCTACAAATAATTTGAAAGAAAGGGGATTTTGCCCCCCACCCCTCCAAACATCTAAAGAGGCCTCTAGGGACGTATCTGCTTGTGTTGTGTAAAGTATTAATCATTGATTGAAGTAGAAAAATCATTATTTCAAAAATTAGATAAACTATTCAGGAAAAATTAAACTCATCATTGAAGTGCTCAGCTCAGTATTGTATAAATAAAGACACATACAATAAAAGGATCCTACCTATGACACCAATCCAGGTCTGATTATGCTAGAAAATATTTGTAAACAAGGATGACAACATCCATAAGTAGGGAAGCATATAAGCAAGAATAGATTTATTGGAGAAAAAATCATGGAACCTTTCTCATGAATTTTTATATTTTGTAGCATGACTAATGGACCAATGAACAAAAACATTTTTGAATAGCAGCAGAAAAAAAATCACATTTTCCCCACAGTGTTAGAAACTGACGAACAGACAAATAGACAGACAAAGTGAATTATAAAGCAGATTTTAAAAAAGATAATAACAATATTGTTTACATAGATTGGAGTTGAAATGGATGTTCGTCAAATCTTGAAAGTTGATGACAAAGATTTTACAGTTTCCATTTCAATGTATTTAACTTTATATTGGACTGAACCAAGATTTGTAGGTAATAATATCTTTCTGTCTGTACCAAAGAATCTTTCTAATCACTGAACTGATAAGGTTCTCTGTTACAGTGAAGCTTCCCATAGGTCCTGGGAAGGTTCATTACTATTTCGTCTCAAGAAAAAAATGTCTCCCCCCCAAAAAATTTTTTTTTTTACTAAAATAGAAAGCTTGGTTTGTTTGTCTCCCCCCGCCCTCAAGTGCCCCTAGAGGCGTAGCCGCTAGTGAATTTTGTAATCCTAAATCTATATTTTATATAATATTGTAAGGAAGTGCAAAGCCTGGAACAGAAGGAGATTGGATCCCAATTGGACTTCAAGTACAAAAGTTTATTAAGATTTTCAATGCAAACATTTTGATTTAATAAGTTAATTATAATCTATTGCATCATAATTTATATAGGCTTCCGCAGATTGTAAAATTTGAAATAATAATGCCTCGACTAAAAATTTGGAATATATTATGATTTTTATTTAATGCTTTTAAAAAAATGTCTGTAATATGATAGGATACATAATTCTTCATTATGGCTAGGAAGTGGTTAAGTTAATGTTACTTTTTTTCTAATTTAGTTTTTAAATGATATCTGGGTTCCAGATATACAAGTCCTTTCACTTAAAGAAGCTAAAAACCTTGAAATTGTAACTAAGTTTGCAGGTGATAATTTTTTTAAAGGAAAGATTAAGATATTTAATGATTTAAAAGCTCAAAATGCATAATATTATTATAGGTTTATATTTAATAATTGAAAATGATGAAAAGAAAGTAGCGTATGACCAAGAAATTCACTTCACCTTTTGGTGCCCAATGAGATTTGATAATTATCCTCTTGATACTCAAGTTTGTCAATTTAAGGTAATTGGGTAGTTCCATGATAGGTAGTTTTGATAGTGTCAATGATACTATTAAATGTACATGAAGTTATTTTAATGAAATCTGTGGTTTCTTTAATATGTAATGATAATTAAGAATCTAGCAATCACATTTATATTGCAAAGCATGGTGTATCCCTCACTCTTTATGTCAATATCACAATTTTTGTCTATCATTATGTTATGTTTGATATCTTGCAAATATTTTTATTTGAATTCCACCTACATGGGATCTTATTCACTAATCACAACCAAACTTTTATCCCCAAGAGTTACAACATTAGCGTTACAAGTACTGTAACCTACAATATTTTGAGCTTATTTCTCATTTACTGATTTTTATTTTACTTTTTAGGTGAAAGTGTACTCATTTAGTATATACTTATATTTTAGTTATCAAGTTATTCAGCACCTGATGAGATAATGACATTCAAAGCTCTTAAAATACCAAAGGGAAAATTAGAACTTAAACAAAATACTGTACTAGACTATTATGTGGCTATGAATCTATTACCAACAAGTGCTCTGAAGGATTCTTATTATAATGGAACTCTTGTATTTGATGTAACAGGTTTAAATAAATTTCTGAAACACAAATGAATTAATGGAGCTTGACAGATTGCTTAAAACTTTATAATTGTAATTAGGATTTGAGATGACATTGAGAAGGAAATCTCTGAAGTACATAGTAAATAATTACATGCCTTCTGGTCTGATGGTATTAGTTTCATGGGTATGATATAGAATTTATTGTCAGTTCTTGACATGAATTTGATTTTGATACAAGAAAGAAATTATTTTACAATATAAATTTGAGTAATGTGTGTCTGTCAATCTTGATTAAAATCAAAATATAAATAACAATAGGACTGATCAGTCTCCAAAACTCTCCCTCTCCATAAACCCAGAAAGGGAGAAGTAGGTTTCGGATAAAATCCGTAGAGGTTGTGTGTTTTAAGTAGTAGAATGATAAAAATTTATGTTAACATTTAAAAAAAAAATTTGTCTATAGGTCTTTTCAATAAGAAATACACATATTTAGTGAATATTATTGTTCTACCAATATTTTTAAGCCTTAAAACACACACCTTTACGGATTTTACCCGAAATCTACTTCTCCCTTTATTAAATAATTCCAAAAATAAAAAATCACTCCTAGACATGACCCCTGCAAAATACCCATGGATCAAAAGAGAAAACTTTACTAAAACATTTAAACAAATTATTTAGAGATTTCGATGGAACTCTTTTTGAGTGAAAATATATTATAAATTACTAAGTAATATGTTGCAATATTCAGATAAGCTTCTTTATACCACCAGAAGTAATTCCAGGTTTAGTTTTTATAATCTTATTTTACAATAATGGCTGATTTTAGTGTAAGTGTGTTGAGTTCTGGTTTTGAAAGTAAAGGTGCTCTATATTGTTTTTATCTGTCCTTCAGTCTGTCTGTAACAATATAAATGTATACTCTTATCTTATAATCTTGCAACTTAGATAGAAAGGAGAGCCTATTTCAATTATATGATTGAATATTATTATTCCTTTTTTTATTTCTAGGTCGGATAGGTTTGTTAGTAACAAACTTTCTCGTTCTTGTTAACATATTCAATTCTGTTCATGCCTCCTCTCCTAATGTAGATGGATTTTCAGCTATTTCAAGTAAGTTAGTGTAATTAAGATTTATTTTACCTATCTATTTTACAATAATTTAATAAAAAAAATTATGAAATGTTAATTTAGCCTGGATAATAGTATGTGTATTCTTTGTGTTTGCAGCTTTAGTAGGTAATATTTATCCATAATAGTTATCTAATAAGTTATTTCAGAAGAATCCATTCTTAATGAAAATAAATAATTTTTGTCTTACAAAATTATATATTAAATGTAAAAAGCAGTCTAATATGTCTAATATGTTTTTTTTATTAATATCAGGCTATGCAGTAATTTTGATGAAAAAGAAAAGTTTGTTGGTGATGGAACATGAAAGTGGACTGGCACCTAAAGCAGGGACTAATTGGGTTTTAAACATTTCAACTGTAATCAGTTTAATAAGTTGGTAGATTACAATCATTTTGTCATGATTTCAGTCTGTAACTTTAAGATTTAATTTGGAAGTTTTGACTGTTAGTTAATTTTGTTAACCTTATTTAGGACACTGGCATGGAAATCAACTCATTGCGATTGATACAGGTAATGTAATGATACTTGTTACATATTTTAAGAAGGACAAATGGTTACAGAGTATGGAAACTGCCCTTATCATCACACAAATTGAAACTATTAATTTTATGTGTAAGCAAAAGCAAAACAAGTTTTGTTTTATTTTTAGGGTTTGCAATAGCATTTCCTATGGCTTTTTTGTTGTTCAATCTTATCTATTGGCCAGTAAGGTATACAATTTTATGATAACAATACATTTATTTTTTCTATGCATTTATGTCAATTTTCTTGATTTTTAGTTTGTCCTGATCCGAGTTCATCTAGAACTGTGAATCAAAGTTACAGTAAAAGAAAACTGATGTTAGTAAATATATTCAAATTTTCCTTATATACTAATTTGATATTTCCATGTATGTATGATATTTGAATATAATATGTATTAGAAGTTGATTAATAATGTATTTCCATGTGTTGCTTTACATAGAAAATTAATAGTTTTTGAAGTAAAATAAATCACAATTATTAATGTATTTCTTTTAAAAGTCACTTAACCATTGCTACGTGTCAATGAGCTGCACCTAATAAAAAGACCTAGATTAAATTTATCTTTTAGCTCTTAAACTCTGAAATCTTCAAGATCTATAATTCCTAAAATCAAAGGTTGACAAACTTGAATTTAAAGTATGTGGCAATATCAGAGGAATGATGCAGCAGAGTGTTTTTTTAGGTTTAGGTTGATTTAGGCTAGGTAGGTTTGAGAATGGCTTAGTCTGAGTGAGACAGAAGGGTTAGGCATAGTTAGGCAATAGTGAGCTTAGGCTAAGTGAGGCAGTTGGTGGCTTATGCTTAGTGAAGCATAGGGATGCTTAAGCTAAGTGAGGTAAGTGTGCCTTAGGCTAAATTAGGAAAATTATTACTTTGGCTGAGTGTGGCAGAGGGTGGATTGGACTAAGTAAGGTAGAGGGTGCTCTAGGCTGAGTAAGGCAGAGAGTGGCTTAGGCTGAGTTAGGCAGAAGGGTGCTTTAGGCTTCATGAGGTGAAGGGATGCTGGTTAGAATGAGTCAGAGGAATGATTAGACTAAGTAAGGCAGAATTTGGCTTAGGATGAGTGAGACAAAGAGATGAGGCAGCGACTTTCTCAAAGCTGCATTTGTTTTTTGTAAAAAAGAAACAGGTTCAATAGGTCTATTTTATAACTAAAAGTCATTACAAATTGACTTTATACATGTATTAATTGGACACAAGTTGGAATCATCCTGTAAGCCTCAAAGCCACTAAACTTTTCTTTGTAATCAAGAAAAAAGCAAACTAAGAACAAAATACTGATAAATGATAAAAATTATAAGTGTTAAGCTAACTAAGGGTTTAAACACACTTTGTTGGTCATAATCCTGTGAAGATCCTACCTTCTCCTATGTCATGTGCTGCCTTGCACCCTGCCCCTTTCTTTCAATCTATAAGGGGCCTTTGATAAACAGGTAAAAAAAGGGATTTCTTTGACTTTAACTATATTTTATCATTTTAAGTAAATCTATAGATATGTAATACAACTCGATTAGAAAAAATTAAAAAATAATTGTTTGCACTACATATGAAATGGTTTATTGTAATTAATAATTTTTTAATTAATTTATAATCAAGAAAATTATTTTGTTTGCTATGTGCCTAGCACATTTTTCCTTAACAGAAAAACAGATAGTGATAAGGCAATAATGCTATTAACTTTATTTGCCTAACATAAAGAACTACGCAAATATCATCAATTATGCCAAATGATCGTTTAAATGTGCACTTCTTTGAGGGATTCTTAAATTTTTGTCTGTGAAAAATTACAAAAACCAATAAATAAACATTTCTAAGTCAAACAAAATCTGTAAATTAAACTTTATTATTTACCCCTTCCACTTCCAATTTTTACATAAGCATTAACATCATTAATATATTTAATTTGGATTTAACTTTCAAGAGAGAATGTTCTTTCCTGCCTTAGTATCAACATTGTCCCTTTTTATTGATTTGGGTAGGAATATCTTTCCCTTCCCTAAAAGTAGATTAAAAATGTGTTCTTAAATGTAATATGTTATGCAAATAAAAAAAAAATTTAATGAAAGTGAGCAAAAAAGGTATTCAAAAATCAGCTTTTGATTTTCAAATATAATGTACTAGAAACAATAAAATTGAGAATTAAATTTATGTAAAACAATTTCCAGTAAGGCTTTGAAACCAATTAATATCTGCTGGATTAGAAACCATTCTAAGCCATACTAAAAATTAATGATTTATATTATAGACAATTTTCTTAAAATAATATTAGTTTTGATGGCTAGTACCTTCAGCCCAACTTTGCTAACTAAACTGGAATCAATCCATTAATTTTTCATTTTACTATCCAAGGAAGACTGTCTTTAATACAACTTGAAATAATTATTTTTTATTTCATCAATGCAAAACATAAATGTCTGAAATAAGTTGACCTTACTTATGGCAATTTTTTTTGAAAACGTTATGATGTAAAGATTATCACTTCAAGCCTGTTAGCTGAAATTATAATATCTTTCCCCCAACCATTCTTAGAAAACCATGATTTTTTATATTATTACTTGGATGTTGCAACATATTTTCGCCTACTTTAATAACATCCCAAATCCTGGTGGCTAATACATCCACAATCCACCCCTTTTACTTCATTACTGACCAATAAATAAGGACTAAAGTAGCAACCTAAATTATATTATATCCATTAAACAATGATTGAAACTCTATTATAAACTAATTAAGTAGCAATGATTTATTCCTTTACACATCTAACAAAATATTTAAAAAGATTCTATTTTTATTAGAGGAGGAGACATAGGGCCATTCTTCTCCTAAGAGGTTTTAATGTTATTTCAATCTGAGCAATCTTTACATCCCACGGTTGGACCCTCAGATGTAAAAACTTTATTTTAGTGTTTGGCCAAAATGACTTAGCAATTGTATCTGTAAGTACGTCTAATAACACCCTTTGCTATTTTTA
>LS056351.1:0-12499 GCA_900241095.1 Acartia tonsa
GGAAATCGGACCATAAACACCAAAGATATGGAGAAAAATGTGAAAAATACAAAAATAGCCTAAAACCTGCTAAAAAGCAGTCCGACCGCCATTGATGTTTTATAGTTAATTGTGCTCCTTAATAATGGGAATGTTGTCAAAAAATTTCAGCCTTTTATCTTTTATAGGAGCCGAGAAAATCACGTTTCCCCCAAACTAAGACATACGGACATTTCAAATTATAGAGTAGCTACGCTACTAACGGACATTTCAAATTATAGAGTAGCTTCGCTACTAAAAATAGCTAGTCGGTGTTTATAGCATGTATTAGATGTAAATGATCCATAGAATTTAGATATGCCCCCTAGCCATAAAACCTGAACTAAAATTTTATACAAAATTAAAAGAATGCCAGCATCCGTAAAAGCGAAACTCTGAATCGGTAGGACAGACTAATAATTTCTCTTGTAGAGTGTCAAACTGAATATGCAAAATATAAACGTTTTTCATAAATTATACGTAAATATGTTGCAAAACTTATTAAATACAGAATACTGCTAAAGGACATACTTACATTTTTATGACTTGATTTTAGAGATGCTTCGCTTACAATATTGTACCTTGTTGTAATGGGAATCAGTAATCAAAAAATCTCTCAATCGGATTATTATTACAGAAAACTTCGTTGTTAACCAAGTTAAAACTGTTTAGAATGGACGTAAGGACATTCCGGTAACGATCCAAGAGTTGCTTTCTTAATCATACTACAATTCTAACATTCCTTAATTAAGCTGAACGTACGGACCCAGCTTCTTCCAATAACGAAATTATTTCGGGAAAAAAATTATGAAATCTATACGTGTTTTTCAGCTGTCGTTGGGGGGCAATACAACGTAAAAATAACGACCTCTTTTTATGTGCCCCCAAATATTATTTTAGATTAATTTCGCTTGTTGGTTATACCTTATACTAACCGCCCTAATTGTAAAGAAGCTTAGCTTATAAAAATTAACAGACCAGGGGGTGGTATATCACATTTTTCTCCATATCTGGTGTATATGGTCCAATTTCCAAAAATTTTTCAGTTATAGATATCAAAATAAAATTTCCTGTCATTTCAAGAAAACAACTATGACGGTCAGACTGCCTTTAAACAAGTTTTAGGCTATTTTTGTATTTTTCACATTTTTATCCATACCTTTGGTGTTTATGGTCCGATTTCCAAATTTTTTTCAGTTATAGATATCAAAATTAAATTTCCTGTCTTTTCAAGAAAACATCAATGACGGTCAGACGTCCTTTTTGTAGGTTTTTGGCTATTTTTATATTTTTCATCATATCTTTGGTGTTTATGGTCCGATTTCAAATTTTTTTCTTCTTCGCCCCCAAGGGGGCAACAGTAGAGGGAAGATTAAAATTAGTTAAAAATATCAAAATTAAATTTCCTATTGTTTTAAGCATCCAGTATGTAATTTACTTTGACCGTCAGTCTGTTAGTCATAGTACTGATATACAAGTATTAAAAAATTTAAAGCAAAAGTTGAAAAGGTTTCGTGATTTTTAAATCTAATCTTTAAATTCTTATACATAATTTTTGTGCTTCGCTACTTATGGATGTTGTCATCCTTGTTTTTATTTCAGTGGCAAGGTTTCGTGAATTTACTTTAATAATAAAATAAAACATTTTTATATTTTTTAACACTAAATTAAGTACCTATTATAAACGATGCTTTTCTACAATAAGTGTTCGTAAACAAAATGGACAAACCTTTTGTTTGGTTTTCTTTCTCACCATTTAACCTTGCGAAGATTCCTGTAGCGATAATCGTTTTAACAATATTTTTTTCGATACTTCCATTTGAAATGTTATGATAATAAATCAGTGTAAAAAGTCTAGGTGACCAATTCCTATATTGGTAAGGTTTGGAATTCATTTAAAAAGCTTAAGCATTGTTGTACAATCGTTCTTGTTATATTTACACGAGGTTGTATGTATATAGAATCTGAAATGTCTTCTACATGAATTATATATTGTTATAGAAAAATGAAAATTAAGTTGTTTTATTTTGCTGTGTAAATCTGCTCAGCTGGTATTGAAGGTAATGTTTTAATAATAGAATAGGGTTGGCAATCCGAATCCGGAATCCGTTTTTTAATAGCGGATACGGATTCTTAATTGGTAGGCTAAAATTAGAGTCTTGAGTTTTTTCTTTTTTTACCTCCCCTTTTTTGAAGGCAAAGATTATCATCATTATATATAATATCTTTTAAAATCTGGTTCAATTCTCGGAAGTGAATTATAGAGACCACCAAGAACATTAATTTTTAAGACATATGTAGCACTTAATTTTTTTTAAATTTTTTTATTAAAAGCCTTTAAAGATATGGCTAGAATCCGGAATCCGAATCCGGAATCCGCCAAAGATAAGAATCAAGAATCCGCCATTTTATTAAACGGATTCTTGTAAGAATCCGGTCCAAAAATTTGACGGATTGCCATCCCTAATCATTAGACAAGAAGATAATGTATAGAAATCTCAAAATATGAATTTTTTTGGCGTTGGCGGCTCCACTTGGTAGCTGCCGGCAGCTGGCAGTCAGTAGCTCAACGGCAGCCGATTTTAATGAAGAAATTTTTTTTATACTATCCGGCCCAACTCTAGACTTATTTATGTATCATCAACGAAATCGTCGAATGTGCTATTCAACCAGACGTGGATTCTTAAAAAAAATAGGCTAGCTACTTGCTAGTGAGACAAAAAAAAATTTGTGACAAATCCCCCAAAAATCAAACAAAATATTATGATAATTACCCTTTTGTGATTTTATTTAATTTTTGTAGATTTGTTATGCGATTTTGGAGGATTTTTCACAAATATAATTTTGCTTTACTAACAAGTAGCGAGCCTAATTTATTTTTAGAATCCTCTTCAGATTTAATCATTAATTGGTGTGAAGATTTAGTCACAGCGTTATGAAATAATTTCCTTGTTAAGCTGAAAAGAACAGTAGAGCTGACAATTTCTCAGAACAAGAAAGTCAAGTTGAATCTTTAACTGGTCAAGCAAAGAACATCTTTCTTCTGGATGTTTCTACGTGGCCAAGGCATAACCGGATGATCTTGGATTAGTACTGAGTGATTAACAACCCTCTATTTTACGTAGTTTTAAGTAGTTGATGACAGATTGGTGGAACTGAGAGCGAAAGAATTTGTGGAGAAGTATAACCAGAAATTATGGGGAAAATTTACGAAGAGATACATATGTTTAACAAAGTTATGTAATTCATTTATCATCAAGTTATAAGGTTCTTGTTCTTTCTTATACATACACAGCTCAGGGGTGAAATAATGCTCTAGTTTGAAACAAATTCACGTTGTTAGCAGCTGTAGCCAACAAATAATTGAATTCAACATAAAAATGTAAAGCTTCCGAAATTTTAATCTTTTTTGGGGGGAGGGGGCCTTTGTAGTTATGACGACCTTTTTTTATCTGCTCCGTTGATATTGTTTTTGGTTTATTATATTGTTTATTCATGCTTTGTACGATTTTTATGAAATCTTTTGAACTACCTGGACATAACATAGACTATGATTTCAAAAATGGATTTTGTATTATTTGGATGCTACACCAGATTTTCATTTTCTCTATTAAATTGAATCTCAAAGCGGGCTAAAATAACGATATCCCTCACTTCCTTCTAGATGATAAAACTGACCAATAAGTATTCCATGTTAGCAACCTTAATTGACGACCATTTCCCCTGTCATAATATCCACGTAAATTCTAAATCCACTCGTCTTAAAAAAAAATTTTATTTGACATCAGTTTGATTTTAGGATAGCATTTGATTACAATCCCCTCCAAATTTACGTAGAAAATGAGAACTGCAAATAATTGGGCATATACCCACTACTACCACATTTTGGGATGAAGGCTAAAATTTCAAGACTGGACAAATTCAAATAAAATACATTAATATGATATTTAAGAAGTTTTAGACATATTTTCTTTACTCTGTATGGATATGTTAGTGTATGAATTTTATGTTAGATTTTTCTAACATTTAAGACGAATCGTATGTGTCGTTTTATATCTTAATTTTATTGAAATTTGAAATTGCCTTAATAGCATGCTGCTAACTGATGTATTACATGTTTGTTTAAAGTATTTTATACCAGTAAATGTTGGTTTCCTCAATTTTCCACCAGAATTTTAGAAAAACAGAAGGTAACCCGAATTTTTAGAGAGATTCCAACTTGCTGCAGGCTTGTTTTTTGGTGCTGAAGACGTACATAATCATGAGAAAATTCGACTTTTCAGAAACTATGTCAGCTTCTCAAAAAGAAGAATCTAACCCTAGCATTGGGAGATATTTGAAGCCTGTTGGGAATAAAATGTTCCCAAATAAAGAAGCAGGGGTGTATAATCTGCTAAGATTTTTATCCCCTGCTGCAAAATACTTTATTTCTTTTCCCCCATATAGTTTTTTCCCAAAAAAATGGAAAAATGTTTTCTGTACTCCTCATATGATTCAATTTTTTAATCCCTTTCACATATTATTCTAGTTTTATTCCCAAAAGGGGGGAAAATATGGAAAACATTTTTTCATTTCTCAATATTTTTTCCCCTCCCAACACATTTTTTATTCCACCCCCCCACCCCCTTTAGCAGGGTATCCCAAGCAGAATATATAACCCTGTAAAGAAGTTAAAAATAATAAGGGAGCGACTCCCAACGGTGATGATGCTAACAAAATTCATTTTGCTGATTCAACAACAGATGAACAAACGACATCAGGCTAGAGTCAAATGAAGATTATTACTGTTAACCTGAATAGGAACATATCAAATAATTGGTATATGTATTACTAGCGGCTACGCCCCTAGAGGCCTCTAGTGGCACTTTAAATGTTTTTTTTTATCTTTAAAATATGTCGTTGACGTTAGACGTTGATGTTTGCGTTGAACTCTCTTTGTAAATTCGAGAACGTAAAAAAATTTTCGATTTTTTGTGATTTCTCTTGGGAGGGTGGTGGTACCCTCCCCCCAAATAGTTAATAACCTTCCCGGGACATATGAGAATCTACCCTGTTAAGAAGAACCCGATCGGTTCAGCGATTAGCGAGATCCTTTGGTACAGACAGACAAACATCCTGTTACTTTAGTATTAGGATTACTTGGATGTTACTACAGATTTTCATGTTATATAATAAAGTGAAACTCGCAGCTGGCTTAAATAAAGAACCCCACATACACCCCCTTAACCCTCTCACCTCAACTCTTACTGGATGAACGAACTGACCATTTAATGAGTTCATATTAACAACCATAATTTTCCCGTCATAATATATAATCTATTTATCCAATATTATGCAAAGAAGTGTTCCCAATATATGTATATATCAATAATCAGTGGCGTGTACATTTTTGTTGTTGTCTTGGGCACCCTCCTTGAATCTAAATCGAAGGCATACCAAATGAGCACATCCCAGTAAAGTATATTCTTCTGACTCTGTAGGAGCGAAGCAACGCGAGTTGATAATTATTGAGGCAGTAGATTATAACATCTGCATAGACAAGGTAATAGTCAGGGGCTGAAATCCAGCAACTTAATTCCATTCGAAATTGTTGAAAATCTTGATAGTTTGTGGTTCGCCACTTGGCACAAGACATGTTTTGTTCTGTAAATAAAGGGAATGGGATAAGAGGGGGAAGTTGGTTGTGGGGGAAATTTTCACTGAGAATTGTCTGTCAGAATCACTCTCCCTTTTTCTTGGTTGTATGCAATCTTGTAATGACGTTAAAATAAATTCGGTATAATTCACTATTTGGAATTTGCCAAGAATGACAACACACACAGTAAGGCGAAGATTTAAAACAGAATATTTAACCCTTTATGCGAATCGCTTTAGATACCATTATGCATACCTTCGTTTTTTTACGGGTTTATTCATTCATTTTGCTTTTTCTTCTAAAGCATTTAGTTCTACTTCTTTCACCAATCTAATTAAATTTTTAGTGCTTTCTCGAAATTTTTATGTCCCTTGCATAAGATGGTCCCTTGGGACATCTAAAATGATGGTCTCAAAAAGTATGTCGTTCTGCCTTTTCATAACTTATTTTTTTGGAATGCTAAATAATTAATATTATATTAAGTTCAGCTTGTAAGTTGCAGGAAAATTTTTCTAAATGTTTAAGGTTTATATGTTTTCACGAAAGGACAGTAGTCTTATTTTCATTTCTAAATGGCATCACTTTTTATGTAAACTAGTCTTGTTTATATTAGGTATTGCTGATGCGGAAGTCTCCGGCCATTTGCAAGATTCTGTCAGATGTCGACACAAAGTACCAGACTGCAGGAAAAGATTTTGAGACAAAGTTGAACAAGTTTATGAGGATTACTGTCTTTTTGCTTTTGTGGCTCATTTAAATTCGATTCAACTAGTTTTTTTAGAAAGCTGTTTATGGGGTCTACAAAAGAATTGCGTCTTACAAATCAAACAATACAAATAACCAATCAATCATAGTCCAATATATCGACTAAATTACCTATGGCAGGCAAGTATGTATTTTAATTGACCAATGGTAGGCTAGTATGGAGTCGTTTTGTATAAGCACTGTTTTCTAATGTATTTTTAAAATTTTGATATGGGGAAAATAGTTTTCAAAGTTTAAGAGGTGTAATTACTAACTACCCCTTAACCCCACCCCCTTTGGATGCCTATGGATCTTGTTGTTCCCTATAGAAAAATTAAGTGGTTCTCCTGATCTGTGTTGTTTCAGTTAGAGGTTACAGGCCAAGTTCTTCAGCTTTGAATTCACAGGAAAAGTAATGTGGATTGGTTTTATCAAGCAAAGAATGTCCCGTAGATGTTGATTATTAATACTTTTGTATGCTTCATTATTTGTTTGTGTAAAAGTGTATGTCATATATTTTGAATTGTTGTTTAAAACTCGTGTCCACGTTTCCTGTCTTTACTTTTAGTGTCCACAAACGGCGGTTTAAATGTGAAATCTAATATCAACTGTATAAATAAAAAATGTGATGAAATCCATTTAATGGCTTTTGTTACTTGAACTAACCAATCAAAATTCATTAAAAGTCTCCGAGGTTGTGGAGCCAACGAATAAGAAAACGTTTTTATGATACTTTGGGGACAAGTGTAATAAACAACCCACTTTCCCCTCCCTCTCTGAATCGATAGCTATCCTAATTAAATTTTCCACCATTATTTTGATGGATTAGGTGTCCAGCAGCAGAAGTACTCCCGGTCAGCTTGTATCTGTACAACAAGTTCTCAAGCTTCCTATCCATGGATTTAAGGTTTCATATATAATATTATCTCTAAATATGGCTATGTTTTGAAGAAAAAATATCTGTATTGCAAGAGAGGAAAAGGGGTTAAATAACTGTGTAACCCTGTGCTGACTTTCAATTGGTGTTTGAATAGTGACGGGAATATTAACACTGTCAATTCGCTACAAAATAGTAGAAAGCAATTCGATAGCAGACGAAAAGGTCCCCAACACTGGATCAAGGTAGTTCTGTGGGTTACACCTCTATTTTCAAAGATTTTTTTCTACTGCAATGCAAATGTCTGGACGATATTTGGAATTTCTTGAATTTTTAACAGGCGGTAGATTCTTAACAAAAAAAGCAATATATCTATTATACTACCTACTGAAATCAAACTCGTTTAAAATACCATTTTCTCTGAAAACGACATTTGTAAAATTCGGTAGAGTGATATATTTTTGCCTGAAATTGTCGTGTATATTACAAAGTACTTATTTGAAAAATTGAAATATTTCTTCACATTCTGGGATAAGACAATTGGCGATACATTGATGTACACACCGAATGATGTTGAACAAAACTATCACTACTATTAACTGTTAAAGAGAAAAAAAACATCTTCCTCAATTGCAGGGATTAGCTGTTAAGAAGGTATTTGAGAAGCTTGAAAATGAAGAACTGCAAACCATCTCTACTGATCCCGTGGTTATACTGGATACTTTTTTATTGAACCACAAGTGAGTGCATCTTACTTTAGTTCCGAAGCCATTCTATTATTAGGGTCGGTCCGTCCGTCCGTAGCGGTTAGCCTTTTTCGTTAAGTTAGAAATGTCCTATCGATTTCAAACTTTGCATGATGATGCCTACAACATTCAGGTACAATTTATCAACTTTATAATCGTTACCAGAAAGTCCTTACGTACACTTAAAACATGCTGATTTTTACTATTTGACAACAATTATATGTAATATAATTAACCTATTCATCCGATTTTTGGAATACTGATTTCTAGGACAACGTTACATATGTAGTACAATGAAGCTTCTCTAAAATCATGTCCTAAAAATGTAAGTATGTCCTTAAACATTTTCCTATTTTTAAGCAGTCTTGCAACAAATTTTCTTAAAATATTGTCATCCTTGTTAGTATCAAAGCAACTCCATAATATAAATTGTTCGTCTGTCTGATAAGCTTTGGTCAGGGATCTTAAAGGATAAGAAATTATTTTAGGAGTTTTCTGCCGTGTTCCTCTCCGTTAACTACAGATCGCCTATGTGCTAGGGGCAAGCCGCTGATTGGGTAAAATTGTCTATTGGCTAGTTGCTATTTATCATTAAAATCTTTTAGAAATGGATATACATAGAATATACGTGGATATTATGACAGGGTAAAATTTAGGTTGCTTAAATGAAAGTCACTTATTGGCCAGTTTGTTCATCCAGTTGGAGGGAAGGGGATGGGGTAAAGGGGGTGTATGATGGGGGTATCATTAGTCTCACTTTATTAGATACCATAAAAATCTGGTGAAAGATCCAAATAATAATATATCCTTTCTTCCAGATATTTTCCATCTGAGATAGAGGCAGACAAGAAATTAATAGAAAACCTGGGCTCATTTTTTGTGAATGTTCTGGCCAGCAACAGTTTTAAGTTTGAATCTGCCAGCTTGTTCCAGGTAAATTGTTAAAAGCAAAGCTTTTTCTAATATTAGGGTCGGATCGTCCTTCAGTAACGGTTAGCTCTTTTCGTTAATTTGGACATCATGTTAGAATTGTATCGATTTTAAACTTTGCATGATGAAAGCGAAGTATCTCTATAATCAAGTCCTAAAAATGTTAGTATGTCCTTAAACAGTATCTTGTATTCAAAACTCCTCACCTTCATTTTTGTTTAGTCAATACATTTTTGTTCCGATAATTCAGTTCTGACACTACAAGTGTAAATGTTCGTTTGTCCTACCGTTTCAGAGCTTCGCTTTTTATGGATGTTGGCCTCCATATTAAACCTGGAAGCACTTATTTGACTTCAAATTTCAAAGGTTTATGAAGACATTACCTATCATAAAACCTGTTAAAAGAAATGATTTGTCTAAGAATGTGCTTTATGATTACTTTTTATTTCGTACAAAATCTAAAAGTTTTGCAGGGTTAATTCAATTATCAAATTATCAAGGTTTTGTTATAATGTACTACATATATCATTTTTCCCCACTAATATATGACGATAAAAGTCTTAGCATTTACCATTAAACCAGGAAGAGGGAAGGGACATTAGACTATATATTAAGTTTTAAAACTAAGTTATCGTCTTCGCTCAAAAACTTTATGTTTAAATTTGTAAGTAAAACAGGCTTTGAAATAGCTCTCTTAAAAACAAACACTGTTTTTTTTTACAGAGAGAGGAAGTGGACAATGGGCTGTTTATTACACTAGTCCCTAAAGTTTTATATGAACGTTTTCTTATTCGATGGTTTTATAACTTGGGGACATTTATTGAATTCTAATCGGTTAATTCAAATAGTTGAGTGTTCATACGTTTCTAACTAGCAATTGTAATATACAGAAAAGGTAATTTTGTATATCATCATTAGTGATGTACATCAATTTATCGGTTATTGTCTTATCCCTTTAGATCCCTGATTTCTTTATCATTTCAAGATTTTGGAAAGATGCGAGAAGCTGGAGAAAATCTATCCGCAGTTCAGTAAAGTTTGGAAAAAGGTGGATATTAACCTTAAAATAAAGTAACAGGATGTCTGTCTGTACCGAAGGATCTCGCTAACCTATGAACCGATATATGGTTCTTTACAGGTTAGCTTCTCATAGGTCCTTGGAAGGTTTATAACTATTTTGGGGAGTGTTCTTTACTTTTTCTTTTAAATCTAAAATAATAATTAAGTTTTGAATTTGAATTCCTTCCCCCAAGTGCACTTAAAGGCATCTATTTGCGTAGCCGCTAGTATGTACATATATTTGACTAAAATTAGGTTAGGTTGGTTCTATAGTAAGCTGGTCAAACTCATACAAGTCCAATGCATGTTTATTGCATAGTACATATATTAAAGCCAGTTTGTTTATTTAGCATTCAAGATAACACGTAAAATAAATGTAATTTAATCAAATAGAAATTATTTCTAATAGTTTGTGTGTTTTTAGATAATCTTTATAGTTCTCATTGGAATGGTTAAAAAATAACTAAAATAAAGAAAATACAAAGATCTTCGCTTTATTCGGAACTAAATCTTCATTGTTAAACTTGTTTAGGTGAGAAAGAATGCAGTGAACAGTGTGTCAGACAAAGAGGACCTGAGACAAGCTATCATGGCTAATAAGCATGATTTCGACATCATCATCAAACACCTTTGTCATATCAAGTTTTAATTGATTAATCTCATTCCAAATGGAATTTCCTAAAACGTGATATAAAGTTCGCCAAGTTAAAATGCTTCTCTTTTAAGTATTTTCTATTTGTTTTTTATTTATTTGAAACTGCTGCCAAGTGTGAAAAATCTTCTAAAACTATTTCGAAGAAGACTCTAGTATGTTTAATGTTTATCCATATTCAATGTAAGATGAATTAGGTAACAATAACATTTTGTTAAAGTAATATGCAAGTTTTGACCTGCATTTATTTGTATTTCTTGACTTCAACAAAACATTTGACTATGTAACGATGTAAATTCTTTACCAATTTTAAAACTTATGAAAATTTCTTCAACTACTTGTAACAATACTGAATAATTGGTTTAACAATTCTCTATCCCAAACGCAAGGAATTTTAGGAATTGCGACAAATTGTTTTATATTCAGACTTGTTAGATTACCTTTATTTTGTTAAAGACCTTAACTTATTTTTTTATTTAATATAGCTATGTATTAAACCTTTGTATATAAAGAAATATATATAGGTATATAGTTATTAGTTAAGTATGAATTATATTCAAGTTAGATGCACCGAAGCTTTTCTACAATATATGTGATTGTGCATGTCTCTAAAGCTATAACTTTGTATAAAAGTGACAGGATGTTTGTCTGTGTGTGGCTTAAGATCTCCATAACCGCTGAATTGGTATATTTCTTATTTACAGTGAAGCTTCTCATAGGGTCACAGGTAAGGTATATAAATATTGTGAAGAATACCACCACCCTCCCAAGAGAAATTTTCCCTAGAAAAATATCCCTCCCCCCCTTAAAAAAAAGTACAACTTTTTTTACCAAATTTTGAATATTTTTGTTTTATTTTATTTTAATTTGTAAAGGTTTTTGCTTTTATTTAGTAATGGAACTATTTAAGGTTTGTATGTTTTTACACGAAAAGACAATCTTTTTTTACATTTGATAAAGGCACCATTTGTGTAAGTTTAAAGATCATATGTTCAATGGTTTGTATGTCTCATTATACCTGGGTTGTTTGAATTTTAGAAGCGAAGCTCCTCTAATTCCAAACGTCTGTTAAACACGAAGTGGTGGAAACGTGATTTTCTCGAAAGAAGGCTGAAACGTATTATCAACATTCCCACCATTATTGAGCTAATTAAATATAAATCATCCTTAACGGTCAGACTGCTTTTTGGCAGGTTTATGGCTGTTTTCATATTTTTCACATTTCCCTCCATGTTTTTGGTCTGATTTTCTAAATTTCTGTAGATAATGGTATTAAAATAAAATTTCCCGTTCTGAGCATCCAGTGTGATTTTTATGTACGTCGCTACTTGTGGATGTTGTTTTCATATCAAAAAGGAATATAATTCACAATCTTCGATTTCGAGATAATAAGATTTAACTCCTTTTATCTGGAAATCTTTTGATTGATTTACAAATTCCCTTTCCCCCTCTGTCATTAATTTGATCCCTAATTTATATTTGATTTTTTATTCATGGACAATTAAACACCGTGGCAAGTTATTTACAACAATGGATATAGAATACATGGACATTGTGAGAGATTCTTGCATACCCTGGTAAAATGTTTTCCTTACTTGCTAATACAATGATACACAACATCCCCTCTTATGACCTTACCACATCCCTTCGCATAGAGAAAAGAAGTGACATATATCTGAGGACTATATATCCTTATACTAAAGTAACAGGATGTCTATTTGTGTGTTTGTACCGAAGGATCTCGCTAACCGCTGAACCGATCGGGTTTTCCTTAACAGGGTAGCTTCTCATAAGTCCCGGGAAGGTTTATAACTATTTTGGGGGAGGGTACCACCACC
>LS056352.1:0-12498 GCA_900241095.1 Acartia tonsa
AGTTTATAATTTTCTAAATTTAATGAACAAACCCTTTACAATTTCCTCCAAATTTTATGGATTAGTGTGGATTTCATGGCCTTTATTTGAAAACTCTTAAATTGAATTAATTGCCCATTGTCCCCTCCCTTACTCTCTGATTACTACTACTTTGGTTACAAATGTCAAGCCTAATTGTCCAAAATAAGATGAATTCTTCAAAACAATTTGCAACAATATATAATTTCATAATTCCACACAAAATTATATTTGACTAATTCTTTGGGTTAATATTACTACTACTTTGGGTACGGATACAAAGCCCAATTGTCTGAAATAAGATGAATTCTCTGGAACAATTTGCAATGAAACAAAATTACATAATTCCACACAAAATTGTATTTGACTAATACTTTGGTTACTATTACTACTACTTTGGGTACGGATACGAAGCCCAATTGTCTGAAATATGATGCATTCTCTGGAACAATTTGCATTGAAATAAAATTGCATAATCCCACGCTAATGTTTGAATCATGCAGCGTTTTGCACTAATCATATCTTACATAATTAAATTTTTATCAGCGAAACTATAAAACAAGGATGATAACATCCATAAAAGCGAAGCTCTAAAAGTAAAAGGAAGGAATAACGAATAACTTGAGTTTCAGAACTTAATAAACAGAACTTTAATTTGTAAGTCTAAACAAAATTAAACATAGATTAAACAGGATGCAGTAAAAAGACTTATTTTCATTTTTAGTAATTGTTGATTATATAAGCTTTGCTTATAATATTGTACATTGTTGTCCTATCAGATGAATAGGATAATTATACCATATAAATCTTACATAACTATTTTAGGAATTATAATGCAATGTTTAAAACTGATAAGACAATTCTAATATGTCTATATTAACGAAAATATCTAACCGTTCTGACCGATCCTAATTATAGAAAAGTTTAACCTAAAAACCTTATCTTGCTCTTTATAATTTAAAATACTGACATGTTGAAGAATTCAATACAAAAATAATATCTTTATATAAAAGTGACAGGATGTCTATCTGTTTTAAATTAGCACATACGGACGTACGTACAGATAAAGAATAGCTACGTAAATATCTTATGAATCTTCAGGGATAAGACAATGGTGTAAAAATTGTTGTACCTACCCAATGATGATTGCTCAAATTACCCCTTATGTAGATGAAAAATTCCATAAAAGTACCCAAAGTTATGGAGACAACTAATAATACTTTGGGTACCAGTGTAATAAACAGTCCAATGTCCCCTCCCTCCCTGCCTCCTGATAATAACTATATCAATATGTATCGTGACCCAGGGATCTAAAGGGATAAGACAATGGCCGATAACTCCGTGTACATTCCCAAAGATGATACACAAAATTAACCCTTATGTAGATTACAATTAGTGGCTGAAACATTTGTACACTGAACTTAATGAACCAACCAATCAAAATTCATTAAAAGTCTCCAGATTTGTTAAGCCAACGAATAGGATAGCGTTATTATAAAACTTTGGGTACTAGTGTAATAAACAGTCCAATGTCCCCTCCCCCCCTGCCTCCTAATAATAACTATATCGTGAGCACCATATAAGAATAAGGAGTATTTAATAATGGACATTATAAAATGATTCTAATACCACACCCGGAGCTATGGATTACATCTTTATATAGTTATCAGGGATCTTAAGGGATAAGACAAAACGTTAAATCAATATTCATACATACCCAATGACAAATTAAAAAAAAAAAATTTGCCAGTTAAAATTATTGGTTAAAACGTTTGGACACTACAAGCTTGGAACCAACCAATCATAATTCTTTAAAAGTACCCGAAGTTTTTTAGCCAACGAATGTAATGCAAATTTCTTTATAACCTTATTCGTTAGCTTAAAACTATATTTTTTAGTAGCAAAGCTACTCTAAAATTCATTTTGTCTGTCCGTCCCTCAGTCCTTAATGCTGTGGGGGAAATATGATTTTTCACATCCTAATCTAATATGATATCCTTATATAAAAGTAACTGGATGTCTGTTGTTTATCTTTGTGTCTGTCTGTCTGTAGCTGAAGATCTCGCTTATAATCAATAGAAATTTCATAAGCTATACTGTTGTATAAGTATCTATACTTAAACAACATCTATACTTCGACATCTCGGGGCTAAAAAAAATAGCTTTATAATTGTACATTTTATATCCGCGGAAAGCTGTTTGTAATACGGTACGAGAAATAATTATTCTCTTTTTTATAATATTATTTTTATAAGCTACACAGTATAAGAAGGGATATATTATTACTTGGATGTTACACTAGATTTTTATGTTCTCTAATAAAGTAAAACTAGCAACGGGCCAAAATAATGATACCCCTCTTCCAACCCATTACCTTCTCTTGATTGGAGGAACGAACTGACCAATAAATGTAAGCAACACAAATTGACGACGTGCTCCTCTGTAATAATATCCATCTATATTATATATCTATTAGCGGCTTCGCCCCTAGAGGCCTCTAGGGATACGTATTTTTTTTCCTTTCAATCTATGTTAAAATCAGCTAAAGGTTGGTGGTAACCTCCCCCAAAATAGCTATAAACCTTCCCAGGGCCTTTTTAAAGCTTCACTGTGAAGAAGAACCATATTGGTTCAGCGGATAGCAAGAGCCTTCGCTACAGACAAAAAAAAAACACCCTACTACTTTATATTATACGACTGGTATAAGTATCCATAAAAATGGGCGGTGAACGTCTATTAGGCTCAGGGATCTTTAGGGATAAGACAATATCCGATAAATAAATGTACGTTCCCAATGATATTTAACAAATTTAAATACTGCTTATTCAGAAAAAAATCATTGGTTGAAAAGTTTGGACCCTACTAGTTTTGAACCAAACAATCATAATTAAAGTACCAAAGTTTTTAAGCCATCAACGAATAGCGCAATAATAAAACTTTGGGTACGGTAATAATTTACATTCTAATGTCCCCTCCCTCCCTGATTATGCTCGATGGATATGTCCCCTATATAACAGGGGTATACAGATATAAAGGCCGATAAATTGACTTTATATACACATAATTACTCCTCTGTAGGTTAAAATTAGTGGTTGATACTCAACTTAATGAGTCAACCAATCAAAATTCAAGTCCAAAAAGTTGTTAAGCCAAGGAATAAGAAAACGTTATAATAAAACTTTGCAGACTAGTGTAATAAACAGCCCATTGTCCTCTCTCTCTCACTCTAGTCTAAGTGTGTGTTCATATATGTGTTCATATCAGGGAAGTCCTACACTAGTGGCTTCACCCCATGAGAGGAGAAATCAAAAATTACCACAACACCTTATCCTACTTCCTTTACAAAATAATACTTCACCCCAATCCCCGAAGAAATAGCTTGAAACCACTAAAGGAATAGTATATTTTTTAATATTATCAAAATTTATTGTTGAAAAAGTTAAAAATCAATATGTTTAAAATGGACATTTTGGTAACGATTATAGAGTTGCTGCGCTTTCAAAGTCGTACCTGACTGTTAAAGGAATCATCATGCAAAGTTTGAAATCGATAGGACAATTCTAACCTTTTAAATTAACGAAAAAAGCTAACTGTAACAGACGGACGTATGGACGGACCGACGTACGGACCAACCCTAATTATAGAAAAGCTTCACTTTTAAAAACTTACAGTCTTTATATAATATATGAATGTACTATAGTATTGTCCTTAACTTACTTCAATAAACTTATATATTTTGACTCACTGTTGTTTGGGATTTAAGAGTAGAGCATCTCTTTTTTTCGTCCAAACGCAGGAGTCCCAAATTTCGGAGTGGACAAACGTTGGAGTGGAAATCTAACCTAACCTAACCTATTTTAAACCATCTTATAAGTTTTTAAATGTCTAACCCTTGCGGGGTACTTATTTGAATATTCATAACTTAACCTAACCTAACCTGTATAGAAAACCAAATTAAATTAATATTTTAACACTCCTGCGTTTGTCCACTCCGACGTTTGGGACTCCTGCGTTTGTCCTGGAAACCTTGTTTCACCGTACGTGGTCTCAGAATTCTGCTGCCCAATTACATATCCCTACATCCCTACTATCTCCTCCCATATAGACTAAGTTTATACAGAGATAGAGGCAACAATGGACGGTTTATTACACTAGTCCCCAAAGTTTTATAATTCGTTGATCTAACAACTTTGGGGACTTTGGGTGGATTTAGACTGGTTGGTTAATTAAGTTGTATGCAAACCAATAATTTTAATTTGCAGAAGGGTTGAATGTACATCAATTTATAGGCCAATGTCTTATCCCTTCAGATCCTGAAGTTCATAGGTAGTCATAAATCATTAAACATTCAAATTTGCAAGAGCAGTTTTTTTACACAGGGATCTTAAGGGATAAGACAATGGACGATAAATTGATATACATCACAAATGATGACAAACAAATTAAACCTATTGTAGATTAAAATTATTTGTTGAAATATTAAAATTAAAATTTGATAAAAGTAACCAAAGTTTTAGAGCCAACGAATAAGATAAAGTGGTTATAAAACTTTGGGTACAATATTAATGTCAAATGTCTCCTCCCTCCTGGGTTTCAGACCAATTTCCTTTTCGTCAAAAACGGAGCCAAAAATTACCCTCTCTCGCTCTCTCTCTCTCTCTCTCTCTCTCTGTCTCTCTCGCCCAAACGTCTGTAACGATGACTTAGAATCGTTCTATTTATTTCAAACTGTGTATGATGATTCCTGCCAAAGTTAGGTATAATTTAGAAATCGTAGCAACTCTATAATCATTATCAGAGAAAGTCTGTGCTTTCATTTTAAACGTGATGATTCTACATTCATATTCAGGTGATTCTTTGGACAATTAGACAAAATCATAGAAAAGTAGCATAACTATAATTAAGGCTTAAAATGTCAGATCTTTGACAAGCGGAAAAGTTGAAAGAACTAAAATTTTCTAAGATTCTTAAGTTATCTATTGGTTAACAAGGATGACAATATCCATAAAAGCGAATCTCTAAAATCAGACGGTAGGACAAACGAACATTAACACTTGTAGAACTTGGTTGTACTAGGAATCATCGTTCCAAAAATGAGATGAATAGGAGAATTATATTATACAAAATCAGCATGTTTTAAATGGATGTACGGACTTTCTGGTAAAGATTATAGAGTTGCTATAGTTTTTAAAATGTACCTTACTGTTAGAGGAATCATCATGTAGGGGTTTAACATCGATACGACAATTTTAACGAATCCAAATTAATTATAATATATATCTGTTACGAAGTATGTACGTTCAGACCGACCCTAATTATAAAAAAGCTTTGATTTTTAAAAAGGGGATTTTTAAATCATTATAGGATCTTGCTAAATTTTGCTATACACTTTTTTAGGTTTAATAGATTTTTCGTGAATTTAATTTAAATTTATGTCAAGTTTAGTTTAGGAATGGAGGGTTAGAACAATGGCGGTTAAATTCAGAGAGATAGGGGGGACAATGGGCTGTTTATTACACTAGTCCCCAAAGTTTTATAATAACGTTTTCTTATTCATTGGCTTAAATACTTTTTGGACACTTGAATTTTTATTAGTCGGTTCATAAAGTTCAGTGTCCAAACGTCTCAATCATTTTTGTAACTTACAGAAGGAGAAATTTTGTGTATGTATATTAATTTATCTTCATTTGTCTAATTCCTTAAAATCCCTCCTCAAGCTATGAGTAAAATATGGGAATGTCTTCAAATAATCACGTTTTCGTATTCTTTTGCTTAACAACTTTGGGGACTTTTATTGAATTTATTTGGTTGGTTCATAAACGTTCAAACGTTTCAACAATTTTTTTGTAACTTACAGAAGAAGTAATTTTGTGTATCATCATTGGGGATATATATCAATTTATCTTCAATTGTCTTATCCCTTAAGATCCCTGCATAAGCTGTGTGAGTAAAATATGATGTGACATTGATCAAGGAATGGTTTGACATTGGGCTGTTTATTACACTAGTCCCCAAAGTTTTATAATAACGTTTTCTTATTCATTGGCATAAATACTTTGGGGACTTAATTTAGATTTTTTGGATTATTAAGTTGAGTGTTCAAACGTTTCAACCATTAATTGTAAAAAGGGGTAATTTTGTGTAGCATCGTCATTTGTCTTATCCTTAAGATCCTTGCATAAGCTGTGTGAGTAAATTATGATTAGAGGGAGGGGACATTGGGCTGTTAATTACAATAGTCCTCAAAGTTTTATAATAACGTTTTCTAATCCATTGGCTTAAATACTTTGGGGACTTAATTTAGATTTTTTGGTTTATTAAGTTGAGTGTTCAAACGTTTCAACCATTAATTGTAAAATGGGGTAATTTTGTGTAGCATCGTCATTTGTCTTATCCTTAAGATCCTTGCATAAGCTGTGTGAGTAATATATTATCAGAGAGAAGGGACGTTGGGCTGTTTAGTGTTTATTACACTAGTCCCCAAAGCTTTATAATAACGTTTTCTTATTCATTGGCTTAACAACTTTGGGGACTTTCAACCATTTTTTGTAACTTACAGAATAATTTTGTGTATCATAATTGGGGATGTATATCAATTTATCGTCATTTGTCTTAGCCATTAAAATCCATGCATAAGCTATGAGTAAAATATCATAGACAAATCAGGGAGGGAGGGGACATTAGGCTGTGTATTACACTAATCCCCAAAGTTTTATAATAACATTTTCTTATTCGTTGGCTTAATAACTTTTTGGACTTTTATTGAATTTTGATTTGTCGATTTATAAAGTTGAGTGTTCAAACGTTTCAACCATTATTTGTAAAATGGGGTAATTTTGTGTCGCATCGTCATTTGTCTTATCCTTAATATTCTTGCAAAAGCTGTGTGAGTAAATTATGATCAGAGGGAGGGGACATTGGGCTGTTTATTACGCTAGTCCCCAAAGTTTAATAATAACGTTTTCTTAGTCGTTTGGCTTACAACTTTGGGGACTTTTATTGAATTTATTTGGTTGGTTCATAAAGTTGAGTGTCCAAACGTCTCAACCATTTTTTTGTAACTTACAGAAGGTGTAATTTTGTGTATCATCATTGGGGATATATATCAATTTATCGTCATTTGTCTTATCCCTTAAAATCCCTGCATAAGCTGTGTGAGTAAATTATGATCAGAGAGAAGGGACATTGGACTGTTTATTACACTAGTCCTCAAAGTTTAAGTCATTGGCTTAAATACTATGGGGACTTAATTTAGATTTTTTGGTTTATTAAGTTGAGTGTTCAAACGTTTCAACCATTAATTGTAAAATGGGGTAATTTTGTGTAGCATCGTCATTTGTCTTATCCTTAAGATCCTTGCGTAAGCTGTGTGAGTAAATTATGATCAGAGGGAGGGGACATTGGGCTGTTAATTACAATAGTCCCCAAAGATTTATAATAACTCTTTCTAATTCATTAGCTTAACAACTTTAGCGACTATCGTTGAATTTTGATTGGTCGGTTCATAAAGTTAAGTGTCCAAACGTCTCAACCATTTTTTTTGTAAATTACAGAGTGTGTGCTTTTGTGTCTCAATTTATCGTCATTTGTCTTATCCCTTAAGATCCCTGTGTATAAGGAGTGAGTAATATATGATGGACAAATAGACAAATGGAATTGCTGGCAAGGTAGCTATGATAAAATTTCAATGATTAGGCATAGACAAAATATTCTATATGGAGTGCCAATTTTTCTTCAAAGTAACAGGATGTTAGTCTGTCTGATTATTGCTAACTGCTAAACTAATATCGTTTAAGTTTCTTTCAAATTTATAATTTGTAATTTATTGCATTTTATTATAATCAGCTTTCCGCGGATATAAAAAAATGGACAATTATAAAATTAAAGAAGTTCTTTTTTGATCCGAGATGCCAAAGGCACGGGCTAAAAACTGGTTTTAATATGATGATTGTATATTTTTATATTTGTATTAAAACAGGATATAATTCAATGCAATGCATAATTTTTCAGCATGACTGAGAACCATTTCTGTTCCACTGGATATTATTGGTTTTGAATCAATACTGGAAAAAGCAAAATCATCAACCACCCACCTTGTTATACTTTTCTTTCAAAGCTAAAATTAAAATTAGTAAGAAAACAAAAAAATCAGTTTGACAATTGTATAGTCTGAAAATCCATATTCAAAAAAAATCTTTAAATCATTTTTTAGACCTCTAGCTATAATAGGAGATAAAAAAAATTGGGGTGGGCGTTTTGCCCCTGACTTATAACTGAATGTATTAGGGTAATTAGGGTAATGTGGATCTTACACCAGATTTTCATGTTCTATAATAAAGTGAACTTCGTAGCGGGCTAAAATAACGATCTCACCCATCCCCCTCCTTTACCCCACAGGGTAAACGGCCCAACTAAAAAATGAGAGAGGAAATTGCAATACAAATTGAAGGTAATATTTCTCCTGTTATATCATCCATGTATATTCTACATCCATTAATAGGGTTAAGTAATTTACATTGAAAAATTTTTTAAAAATCAAAATTTAATAAAAATTTCCTATCCAATTACAATTTTTAGTCTGTGAAGAAAATATACGTGGGTTGAGAGTAATGGATATAATGTATACGTGGATATTATGACAGGGGGAATATTCGATGTCAATATAGGCTGCTATTTCCACTGTCAATTATTGGTCAGTTCGTTCATCCAGAAGGAGTGTGTAAAAGGATTATTGTTATTTTAGACAGCTTCAAATTTCACTTTATCAGAGTACATGATAATCTGGTGTAACATCCAAGTGATAATATATCCATTGTTGAGAATGCCACTATTTTTAGCTTATCAGGGTCGGATCACTATTGTTTTTATCTAAACACACATGCTTTTTATTGCACTAATCAAAGTTAATTTTAGTAAAGTGTGAAAATAATGCTAGCTGTTAGCTGCCAAACGGCTGAACGTCCATATCATGCCCGCACAAAATGTTAAGCAGCATAAGAAAGCGCTGCGAGATAACTGTGCATTATTGAGTAATGGCTATTCTAGATTATTTGTAGGCCTTCTTATGTCAGTTAAAATTTTTGTGCATCCATAATATAGACGCTCCACCATTTTGCAATCAGCCAGGGATCTAAAGGGATAAGACAATGGACGATAGATTTATGTACATCTCCCTTCTGTAAATTAAAATTAGTGGTTGAAACGTTTGAACACTCAAATCAACCAATTAAACTTCACTGAAGTCCCCAAAGTTGTTAAGCAAACAAATAAGAAAACGCTACAATAAAACTTTGGGGACTAGTGTAATAAAAGTTGTCCCCTCCCTCTCTCTCTCTCTTGCAATCAGATTCAGCAGCCTTTAAAGCTCATAGTTACCAATAATCGTTACCAGGAACTTTTTACCGTGAACTGCACTAGATCCTCACTTTCTAGTAATAATCCTTGATTTTTTTTCACTGTTCAATTTGAAAACAACCCTTTCTATGTTGAAGATAGCTCTAAATAAACAATACGAATTATATAGATACTAGTGGCTACGCCCCCTAGAGGCTTCTAGGGGCAATTGAGGTGGGGAGGAGGGGAGGGAGAAGTCGAACCCCCCGTTTTCATTTTAAGATTTAATAAGAAATTTGTTTGTGGGGTAATTTTTTATTGGGAGGTTGGAAATAATCTCCCCCAAATTTTTCCTTGACCTATACGAAGCTTTACTGCAAAGGAAAACCATATCGGTTCAGCGGTTAGCGAGATCCTTCGCTACAGACTTACTACTTTATATAATAGGATATAAATTATCCTTACATAAAATTATCAGGGAGGGAGGGGACATTGGGCTGTTTCTTACACTGGTAACTAACGTTTTATTAACAAGTTAACTACGATTAGTAGGTCAAAACTAGTTTAGTTCAAACGTTTTAACTTATTTCTTTAATCTACAGAAGGGGTAATCTTGTTTATCCTCAATAAGGAAGTATACAAACTTATTGTCCATTGTCTCATCCCTTAAAATCACGAAAACATTCCCAGAATATGTAGGAGGGCACGTTGGATTGAAAATTATTATGGTACCAAAATTGTTATAGACACTTTTTTCCTTTTCGATAAAACTTTGGGTACTTTTATTCTGCCTTGAATGGTTTGTTTATAGAAGTGTCAAAACTTTTTAACAAATTATTTTAATCTCAAGAAGGGTAAATTTGTTTATCATAATTATAGTTGTACGTACATATATTAGTCGATTTTAAAAAAGGACTATAAACTGTTATTCAGTATAATATTTATAAAAACATTTATAATATATTTTAAAATCATAGCATTTTTGAGTTCATGATTTAAATCAACAATTTGGGGTATAATTTGCCCCTATTATACAAATCTACAAAAAGACTCAGGATTCTAAAAGGATAAGACAATGGACGATAAATTGATGTACATCCTATTTCTCAATGATGATAAACAAAACTACCCTATCTGTAGATTAAAACTATTGGCTGAAACGTCAATACATTCAACTTAATGAACCTACTAATCAAAATTTAATAAAAGTACCCAAAGTTTTCAAGACACCAAATAAGAAAGTGTCATTATAAATCTTTGGGTACCATTAATGTATTTAACATCCAATGTCCCCTCCCTCCCTGAATATACTACATTAGAGTAATGACAAATGTGCTGAAAATGGATTGCCTATTTCTTCAATAATTTCCAAATGTGTACAGCAGATAACCCAATTATTGCAAACGCTATTTTCAGCTACTCCGGTCAAAGGGAAAAGCGATATAATGTGTAAACGATTTATACATTATACAATACATTCAAAATTTTAATTTTTCAAATTTTGATTTTTTTGTTGGAAGTTTGAAGCTTTTTTAGCTAGTAGTAATTATTGAGATAAGGCGCGGATGCTAGGTACACTTTCGGAAACTAAAATTCAGTACATCTAATGACATTGTGATTTTTAAAAGCAAGGGCAGTTATGTCTATAACACACAAAGCATTTTTTTGAATTTATCTGTAAATACTAATATAAAAGTAACAGAATGTCTATAAGTCTGTCTGTCTGTGTGTACCGAAGGATCTCGCTAACCGCTGCACTGATTCAATGTAGCTTCTCATAGATCCTAGGAACGTGTATAACTATTTTGGGGGTTGGGTACCACTAACCCTCCCAAGAGAATGGTACTTATAAAAAAAAACTTTGAGTACTTTTATTGAAATTTTATAGGATGATTTCAAGCTGGTAATATCCAAACATTCCGATAAAAAATTAAAACTACAAATGGGGTAATTTTGTTTGTCATCAATTGTATAAATTTATCGTCCATTGTCTTATCCCTTAAGATCAGACGGACGTACGGACATACATGAACTATAAAGTAGCTTCGCTAATAATAACTATGATTATCAAATGTATAATATGATGCAATCATAATTGTAAACATTTTCAAGTGTGGCTTCTAAACCTGTGAATTAGAACCGGTTTTCAGCCATACTGAAAAATCATGCAAAGCATATTTTCCAGGAACATTAAGATAAAATCGCCTTCGGCCCCTCGGGGCTATCAAAAATGGTTTTAATCTTACATTTTTTCATTTAATTAAACGCCGAAAGCTGTCTATAATACGATGCGATAAATAACTATTCTAGATGCTTATAATTTTCTTTGTATATTAATCCTATTTTATATAGTAGTAAGGTTTTTGTTTGTTTGATAAGATCTCGTTAATCACCGAATCGGTTGAGTTTTCCATTCTTAAAAGGCTTAACATGAATGGTTTTAGGCTATTTTATTTAAATTTTAAGTAATTTGTACGTTTCTATGCTATTTTTTTGAAGTTTTCGTTTAATGAAGCCTCTTGATGCTAATGGCGAAGACATTAATCTCTACTAAAGTATCTGGATGTTTGTTTCTTTTGTGTGTGTGTGTGTGTTTGTATGTGTGTGTGGGTGTGTATTTGTGTGTGTCTGTGTGTATGTGTTTGGGTGTGTGAATGTGTTTGTATGTGTGTCTGTGTGTTAGTGTGTGTTTATGTATGAATGTATGTGTGTTTTTGTTGGGTTCATGTGTGTGTGTATATATGTGTGTGTTTGTGTGTGTGTGTCTGTGTTTGTGTATGTGTGTGCGTGTGTGTGCATTAAGATCTCCTAAACAGCTGAACCAATATATTAACAAATGTAAAAATTAAGATGTTTTTCAGGGAACCTAAGGGATAAGACAATGAACAATAAACAGATAAACATCCCCAATGATGATAAACATAATAACCCTTTGGAACAAAAGTTTGGAACGAATCAAACAAAATTAATCTGACGTACCCAAAGTTTGTGAGCCAGTGAATAAGAATAAAACTTTGAGTAACCATGAAATTTATGGTCCAATGTCCCCTCCCTCCTTAAAGTTTTGTAACAAAATTTTGGCTAATCATTATTAAACCTAATATGTCTTATAATCTGTCTCCAGACGTTCAAACATTCTAACAAATT
>LS056353.1:0-12496 GCA_900241095.1 Acartia tonsa
AAAACTATGTCTAGCATCGTATTATATCCAGCTTTCTACGAATATAAAAATGTACAATCATAAGATTAAAACCATAATTGTACATTCTATATCCGCGGAAAGCCGTTTATAATACGATGCGAGAAATTAACTATTGAAATTAGCAATTTATATTTTTAAAATTAATGCAAAATTTTTAAAACTTTTAAATGTTACACTTTTTATAGGGTAGGATTTTAAAAAAAACTGCAAAAACGATCCACCCTCATGCCCTCCTTATACCCTATCCACTCCCTTCCAACTTGACGAACGAACTGACCAATAAATTGTATCTATTTTAGTCAATTTTCCCCTAGCATAATATCCACGTATATTCTTTGTGTTACTTTAAATTAGATATGTTCAATATATTTGAAAATGATGTAAGGTAGGTTTTGTGTGCTCTACGCACTTCGAAACCGATTAATGTCCGCTGGGTTGGAACCGGTTCTCAGCCATACTGAAAAATTATTTATAGCAACGTATTACAGACAACTTTTACGAATATTTAAAAAAAAGATTAATACTAATTTTGTAAGGAAAGAGGGGCCGAAAGGGTTTTAATCTTTTATTTTTAGATTTTGTTTGATATCCGTGGAAAGCTGTCAATGATACAATGCAATAAAAAACTATCAAACGTCTTTTTGCATTTGACGTCATATGGACAGAATATTTTGGCAAAGGTACATACATACTGCAAATAAAAGCTATAGAGTAGCGATGCTAGAAAGACATATGTGACCAACTACTTTTGTTAAAAAGTTTATTGATAAAAAGACGTCTTGCTTCATTGAACAACATAAGGACAGGGAAGGAAAAGTGTTCTAAATATAAAAAATGGTGCTTTCACTCAATTATATTTTTGGACCACCTTACCCCATCGTATTTTCAGCGTATGTCAGGCTCTTGTAACCTAACCCTAAAATAAGTATCAAAAATATATTTTTTAAGAAGTATGGTTATAGTTTGTCTGTTAAGATGTCACTAACCACTGAACCAATTAATATCTCGATATTAGGGAAGCTTTACGTAGGTCCCAGGATAGTTTTAGGCTATTTTTTCTCCTTCCCCTTTGAGTTTTAGAACCATGATAAAAATTTCGTTACCTCTCCAAATTAATATATGTTTGCTATAAAAAAAAACTAGAGTGTTGAGGTACCATCCCCCAAAAATATGTAAAAAGCAGGACCTACAGGAAGCTCAACAGAGAAGAAAAGACAAGTAAATCGAGCGGTTAGCGAGAATTTTACAAACACACAGACAGACTGAGAGAGAGAAACACATCCTGTCACTTTTATATAAGGTTTGTAGTATTTTTGTTTGAAAATAAAATAATTTGATTAGAAACCTCTTACAAGATGTGTGTAAGATAATTTCTCCAAACACAAAAGACCAAAAGTTGTTCACAAATGTTGGAGCTTTCCCGCAAAATGCCAAGCAAGCACAGACCCTCCCCCCCTTTTTTTAAATAAACATGAAAAGGGGGGTAGTTTCTTTACTTCATGACTAACCCCTGCAAGGCCTACACCAACGATACTTACCAATTATAACAAAACTTAACATAGCCTAATTTTATTTCAAAATAAGGGGGTAAGGGTTCTTTGCTCTACTGGAAAAATGGAAATCATCCAAATTTTTCTAAAACTAATTCTTTCTGTAAAAATAACATTTTCTGCCAGGATTACACAGAGAACAAGAATGAAACTTTCACAAAAGCGAAGCTCAACACGCCAAAAAGAATAGTAAGCTACTTAATATTATCATTTAATACCCCTAGAAATTTCATTGTTTAAATAAATAATAAAATAATTTAGTTTAAGAAGGATTATATATTTAAAATGTAAGTATGGGGGACTTTATGGTAACAACTAGAGGCCCCTTGGGAATCAATATATAATTACTTGAATGTTGCACCAGATTTTCATGTTCTCTAATGAAGTGATACTCCCAGCTGGCTAAAATAGAGGCAATTTCGCTTTGGAGTGTGGTGTTACCCTTCCCCAAAATAGTTATAAACCATCCCAGAATTTATGAAAAGCTTCGCAGTAAAGGAAAACATTTTCGGTAAGCGAGATCTTAAGCAACACACACACATACAGACATACATATAGGAACTAGATGTAATGTAGAAAAACTTTTCTTTAAAAAAGAGAAAGAAACTTTGCTTTTGATGATATACGTTATCAGAAATATGGATAAGGCAATTTAAAAAATATTTTTCCTTAAAATATTTTAACCTAAATATTAAAAATAACATGTTATTTATAGGATATTATCTATAATACAAAGTCTAGCTAATGCGATGTCCGTCCGTCTAATGCTTAAGATCTCGGTAACCAACAAAACTGGGTTATACTCTTCAGGTGTATAAAGCTAATGGTCCTGCTGTGGTTTTTTAGCAATTTTCATAGGCGGTGGGACGCACACATCTTTCACAAAAAAATGAACCTCCCAAGAAAAATAATTTTGTGTTTCCTAATGCTAAATTCCTTTCCCTGTAGATAATATATATTAGGTTTATCTTTGCTTTGTTGTTCTCTCTCTCTCTCTTTGAAGTTTTGTCTAATTTGTAAATTACATTTCTGTCAATCTACATCACATAAAATATACTTTATTATATTTTCAAAATATTATTATGTTTCTTTTTTTTAGAAAAGCCACTCAATAATTCTCTATGGCTGACGGTCCGTCAGTCCTTAAGTCCGTAATGATTTGTATAAAGGAGGAAATTTGATTTTCTCGGCCATCATTTAAGAAAATTTTAAATTCAAATTCGAGGGGGGTGTGAGCTTTAGAATATGTATTACATACAACAAACGGGTCAGGGGGATGGATACACCCCCATTTGTGTTCATCCATCCACTAAAAAGCCAAAAAAAGCGTCCCTGAATTGGTAAAATGAGGCACGATTCAAACAATTTTTATATGATTGATATAATATTTTAAAAATAGGATAGCCTAGAACCATCTTTTTTTTTAACCAAGATCTTAACAGACAGACAAAAAAGCCTTACTTTTCCTCATATAATAGGATATACTATATAAAAGTTTATAAGAATACCCTTGCATTTAAAAAATTTGAAAATTACATTGAAATATAAAAATTAAAATGCATTTAACTGTTCTATTTATCTTATCTTATTTTTAACTTGTTCTCTATAAAAGCTAAGTTTAATATGTACTAACCTGTTCTTGTTGCCTTTAAAAAGCCAGCATAAGTTAAGAAAAATGCATTTATAAGCTCTTTTAGATAAATCTGCAGCACAATATACATATATATAAAAGGCTAGATGGTCAATCCCTTTATTGGTCCAATAGTAACAGAGTAAAAATAGGCTCACAATTATTGGTGAGAAAGTTTACTATTAGTTTACTATTAGTACTATTAGGAAATAATTCCATATAAGTCGGTTACAAATAGTTTATTTCTAATTAAAAAAATTCTTCGTATTATGGGACTGAGTCTCAAAAAACGTCATCTGCTAAAAACTACTCTTAATTTATTCGGATTATTCCTTGATTGACCATCTATTGTAATAAATCTTATCTCTATATATACCTTATTTTATATATATTTACATATATGTATACAAATAAATGCACTAATAAAAACGCTGACCCAATTGTAAACATAAAGAAGGGGCATTTTTCACACCAGAGGGGTTTATAAATCATTCGATTAAGCAAATAATACATTTTTTGCTACGAAGCATTTCTACAATTAGGGTCGGTCCATCCGTTCGTCACCCCACCGTCCATTCGTATTAGAAAGCGATTATCGTCAATTCGGGAAAATTCATACATTTTTTAGATTTTTCAATAAAACACTTGAACTAAATAGATAAAGGGATAAAGATGAATTTGAAAACAGGGCCGGAGAAATGGATATATCATTACTTGGATGTTACAACAGATTTTCATGTTCTCTAATAAAGTGAAACTCGCAGTGTTACCCCCAATTCACCTCTTATGTCCCATACACTCCTCCTACTGGATGAACTAACTGGCCAATACATGAGATCCATTTAAGCAAACTAATTTAACGACAAATTTTCCCCAATAAATATCCACGTATATCCTAGATCCATTGGAATGGTAAAAATAAGAAGGGAAGGGGGGTGAATGACTTGAAAACTGTGCAAAATATCTTAGTATTCGTTCACTTTCCTGAAAGCCAAACTGAAAAATCTTGAATCGTATCGTATTATAACCAGTCTTCTACTAATATCAAAATATAAATAACACTAATATTAATATCCGTTTAGTTAGCCCGGGACTTCGGCCCTTCGGGGCTAATAAGTTTTAATTTTTATTTTTATATATGAGGAAAGCTGACTATAAAATGGTGCGATAAATAAATTTTCATAATTTCAAAATGATACAATTCCAAAAAAAATGAAACTGAACTTGCTGAATAAAGTTCAGGGGAGGTGGCAGTTTGTGCTTTTGTAATAATATGCGGTTCTGATTATTTGATGCTAAGCGTTAGTTAATGCCCACCCTAATATTTCTTAGCTTAAAACTGGCGTGCCAAAATCTATTGTAAAATGTTCATACAATGAAATATTTTTAGTAGTATAAAATAATACTTATTTAGTGGTTGTTTGGTTTTGTGGTTTAAAATCAGGCTATTTATTGTAAAAGATCTTTATTTAAGTAAATCTTAGTAATGGATGTAGAATATACGTGGATATTATAAAAATTGGAGTAAATTTAGCTTACTAATATGGAACTTATTTATCGTTTATAGTTCATCCAGTAGAATGGGAGGGGATGGCTTTCAGGGGGTGGATTGAGAGTATCGTTATCTTAGCTTGCAAGGTTGCGAACGTCACTTTATCAGAGAACATGAAAATCTGGTGCAACATCCATTAAATAACAAAACTATTTTCTTATTATTAAACTATAAGTTAAATATAACGACTCTGTTTATTTGTCTGTTTGTCTATACTTCTGTTTGTCGGCTTGTAACGCTTTTTTATTGTTTAGATATCTTTGTTGTTTTTAGAAGTAGTTAGAAACTATTTCAAGTTTAACTATCAGCATTATTTTGTATATTGATGTTAAAGGTTTGAAGCCCAGCAATATGCATGTGGATTGCAAAATATCAATACTTGAAAATAAGCATAACATAAATGAAACCATTAAAACGCTATTTTTTATATACCTAAGTTTATTGTTGTTTTATTTGGACACTCATTGTAAAAGATAAAGGCATTGTGTGAAGAAATATCCTAAGGATCCAATATCTTTAAAGTTGAACAGTCATATTTACCCTCTCATCCTTTATTTCCAAATCTTGTAAGGCTTTCTTCTTCGTCCCTAGCGTCTAGGGGCTGAGACTTACAAGGAAGGTGGGAAAAATTCATGCTTATAATAATTTAGTTAAACAATATTTTTTGTGGGGGATAATTTTTTTGTACTAGCTTTAATTTTTACAAAATATTCATGGGTGGGAAGGTTGATTTTGGGGGTTATACACCATATCTAGGGATTTTGTTGAAATATCTTTCTTTCTCCCCTGGGGAATCATCCCATATGATGTAAATATATATATTTACAATATTATATTTACATACAACTACATTTAGAGTGCGGGGTTTTTAGTTATGTTTATGTTTTTAGTAGAATAGCTACTCTTTAATTTGTAAATAATGTACGTCCAGCTAATTCAGTTAATATAGGAGTTATAGGAAAAGGTGTCCACTACAAGGCTCCTATCCCCTGGCCAATGTTCACCTCACTTAATAGTACTTTAAACACTACTTCTAATTGTAAAAAAAAACTGCCTTTCAAAGCTGAAAAATATTGGGTTAAATCGAGGATTGTTTATCCTCTTTAAATATTTGTGCCTTGACGTCCCGGGAATCACTACTATATAAATAAGTTCGGTATATTTAGTTGTTTTACATTATACCTTAAATCTTAACTATAAAAGCTAACATGATCAAACCCTATAAGATTTAATAGGCAAGAAGAAAGGGTTTCTTACCTATTATATCTATGGAAACCATAGGGTGATAATTATGCAAAAAAATATGAAACGGTCCTGTTATTTTTAGGAGTGAAATTTATAACATTAATATTATCCTCTTCCACTGCAGTAAAGATTAATTTAATTAAATTTCTTGTAACAAAATACCTCTTTGTAAATCAATAATCTCTTCAAACAAGAATTACAACACCCATAAAAACAAAGCCTTACAAAGTAAACTATCGAATGTCAAGAATAAAGCAGAATAATATTTGGACACACAAAATGGATTGATTCTACTTTGTATGTCAAATTTACCTTTTAGTCCTAGGAATCATCATTCGAAAATTAATATAATATGATATACATTTTTTCTGGGACGCTTTCTAAGTATTACCAATCTAATACAGGAATCAATATACAAAGTACATATACATATATAGATAAATATAGCAAAATTCTAATATGTAAAAGCAACGACCAGTGTAATTACAGGCGGACCGACCCTAGTTATAGAAAGCTTCGCTTTGAAAAAAAAATCGTTTATAAGATCTTAATTTCCCCAACACTAATCTATTAAATCAAAAACAATTGATTTTAAATAGAGCTAAACACTCTTAAAACAAATAATATATTTTGAAGTAATGTTTTAAGAGAAAAAGTTAAATTCTTTGCTTAAGTCTAAGCATATCAAATTAACAAATTTAATCATTTTCGCTATGGTCGTAATTAAATTGTTAAACCCCTGTTCTAAAAATCCATATTCATGAATATCGGAATCAAACTAAGAAATATTTCTCGAAGTACCTTCTGAAGATTTTTGCGTATATCCTTATAATAAAGTAACAGGATGTATATCTGTTTGTCTGTCTGTTTGTATGATTGTACCGAAGGATCTCGCTAATCGCTGAATCGATCGGGTTCTCCTAAACAGAGTAGCTTCTCATAGGTAACGGGAAGGTTTATAACTATTTTAAGGGAGGGTACCCAAGAGAAATCACCAAAAAAAGCGTAGAGACTTGAACGCAACATAGACATATTTGAAATAAGGAAACAAACATTTAAAGTGCCACTAGAGACCTCTAGGGGCGTAGCCGCTAGTATATAAAGAAGTAAAAGAAAAAAAACAGAAATTTATTCCCAACTTTTTTACTGAAACATTTTTTTATAATTTTACCGTGTATACAATTTTGAAGTACGTACTTAGATCGGAATTTGAAGATTCCTAATTCAAGATTAGATTTCAATCTAATTTATACTAGATTTTTTGTTAGCGAGGCTACTCTGTAATCTATGATACAAAGTAGAACGATGTCTGTCTGTCCGTCTGTCTGAAGCTTAAGATCTCAGTAATCACTGAACCGATTGTACTCTATTCTTCAGGAAATATACCTACTGGTCCTGTGATGGTTTTAAGCTATTTTCTTGGGGGGTAGGACACCCTCATCAACCCCCCCCCTAAAAAAAATGAAAAATACCCCTACCCCCACAAAAATCTCTTCTTAAAACTAAAATTAGAAAGTTGGATCGACTAAACACCCCCTGTTTTAGCCATACTAAAAAATTATGTATAGCATCGAATTTTAGACAATTTTCCACCAATAAATAAAGATAAATATAATAAATTGAAAACTTGTTTTGTTAGCCCCGTTTAGGGCAAATATTATAAATTTTCATTTTATAATCAGCGGAAGCTGTCTTTAATACGATACGATAAAAAACTTTTAATTTTAGCACTTGAGGAGTTATAATTGAAATTAAAAACGTATAATAATTAATGATATAATAGTCTAACTTTTGGTAAATTCCAGGGCTCGGCAGCCCCGCGTCAGCCGCGACTAAGTTTAAACCCGTTTTGATAGTTTGATTTTTTTTTGAAGAGAGAAATTGGGTCTTCTTTATACTTAGTTTGATTTTTTTAAAATCTTAAAAGGTTGATTTCCCTCAGGCTTACATGCGGCTGCCGAGCCCTGGCAAATTCCTCTACCAACTACAAAATATCTAGTTTATAAAAAGAATTTGAAGTATTTTAAAATAAAATATGATTTCTTTTGAAAAGGATTAAATACGTTATTATGGGGAATATACACGGGAGACATGTTGAGCTGCGAATCTACTCTTTAACTACAGTGCATTACAGAGGTTTATAAATAAATTCTTTAAAACTTTTCTATTTTATAAAGTAGTAAGCTTTTTTGTCTGTAGCGAAGGATCTCGTTAGCGGCTTAACCGATAAGGTTCTCCTCTGCAGTTTACAATTAAATTATCTTTTTTTAACTACACGACACCTGCATAAAGCTTCTCTCAAATGTAGAACTTATCGTATAAGTAATGAGGAAGATAATTTAAGAGTAAGTGCGCCATGAACAATATTGTAAATCTTTGCTTTTATGAATGTGTTTATCTTTTTTTTTTTTTATATCTATCAAACACAGAAATTCAATGAAAAACAAGGTCGGTATGGTTTAGAGAACAGTGAAAATAGTAAATATTTGTATGCACACTACATCCAAAGTGGAGCTCTGAAATCAAACTGTAGAACAAATGAACATGAACATTATAGAGTGTTAAAACTAAATAAGCAGAATAGTAATTTAAAAGTATAAACATAATTGTGTATTAACTTGTTGCAAAATTGCTTAAATACAAGATTTTGTTTAAGGATATTACATTTTAGTACTAGATTATAGAGATACATCGTTTAAATACCTTGTTTTCCTAAGAATCAATGTTCCAAAAATTAGATGAATAGGATAATTATTATTAAGTCATTCAAGAAAATTGTCAACAAAGTTAAATCCAGTTTTTTTTTATGAACGTATGGACTTTCTGGCGATGGTTTCAGAGTTGCTACACTTAATATTATTGAAGTAAGCGAATCTATTTTAAAGTGTACTGCTTTTAAAAGCTTTTATATATTTCAAGTTTTTAATAATTCATAAAACAATTTTTTAATCTTTATTTTTGCTTTTGACACACTAAATTGAAATAAAATAATTATGTTTAGTTTGTTAAAATATTTGAAAAGTTGAATGAAAATAAAAGTATTCATTAGTTGAAAGTTTAATTAAACATTATGTTAGAAAACTATTTAGTTAGATAAACAAATAGTTTACTGTGTAGTTAGGTTGAAAATGTGTTAAGAGCGGCTATGCCCCTAGAGGCTTTATGGTTACTTGAAAGAAGTTTGTCGTTTTCCACTTTCGATTTCGGATTTAAAAGATTTGAGAAGCACTATCCCCCTAAATAGTAAAAAACCTTCCATCGATCTCATAAACGATTAACTGTAAAGGAGAACCAAATAGGTTCAGCGGTTAGCGAGATTTTTTTTGACAGAACACACACACAGAAAAACATTCTGTTGCTTTTTTAAACGGAAAAATTTAAAGGCGATACATATTATAATTCATTCATCTATCATTTATATACATTTTAACACATATACAAAGATGTAGAAAACAAGACATTTTGTCTGAAAAACTGACACAAAATCTAGTATTGTGGTATTTATATATTAAATTTGAATGAATAGTTAATGATTTAATAAGAAGTTACCTCCTCTGGGGAGTTAAACTAACACACAAATACAAACAAGGGGCACACATTTATGTTCTAAAAAGTATTTTTGTATCATATCTTATCTAAAACTAGAGTATACATACATGTGTGTCCGTTTGTAAGTAATGTGCTTTCACTCAAACTTATGTCTTGATCCCTCTTTGTATTCAAAAACATAATTCTAGCAACTGTGAAAGGTTAAGGTTATAACCCTGCATAGGGTCATTTACTTAATCTAACCTAACATTAAAAACAAAAACGCCAAAACTATGTATACCAGCTTTGCTAATATTTTTTCTTGTTATAAAACTGTATGCAAAAAATCGTCTTTGGTGATAATCCACATATCTATCCCTACTTGAGCCAACAAAGTTATAAAAAAAACTCAGAATAATAAACAAAATTTAAATTAAAATATGTTTCTAAAGGCTTGTGTGTGTATTTACGAGTTTCTGTGTGTGTGTGTGAAACTCTCGTTAAATTAAATTCATTTTCATTTTAAATTTAAAAAGAACTAACACAAATTAGATTATTTTATTTTATTCTCATATTTTGGTACCTCAATATTTAGTAGCGCAGAATTTCTATAAATAAGGTAAATCCATAGTACGTCTTTTGTCAATACGTCACAATGGAACAACGAAATAGCAAAAATTGCTTGGAAACAAATAGGAAAACACTCAACATCCATTAAAATTAAGGGGTAAGTTTTTCTAGTGTTATTGTTTTACCTTTTGTTAGGTTAGGTTATTATGGGTAAAAGGTAAAAAATACTCCCCCCTTTAATTTTGATTTAATTGAAAAATAAGGAATGGGGGTTTCAGTGCTTTCTAAGAACTTTCAGGGAAAGCATTAGCTTTGCCTTTATGTATGTTGTCACTCTTGTTTTCTTCATATTTTGGTACTTCAATTATGGTTCGGAGATTTACAGAAGGGGAATAAAAATCAAAGAAACCAAAAAAATAAGCTGAAGGGGAAAATGACAGTGATAAATGTAATGGGAAAAAATATATCATAAAAAATCCAAAAGTAACAATATTAGTTATGATAAAAGAGTAGTATTCAGTGTAATACAGAGAAAATATTTAAACTTTATTCAAATTATAAAAATAATGTTGAAACTAAATGGACGATGAAAGTTAAAAATCAACATGTTTTAAATGGACGAGCGCACTTTCTGGAAACAATTATAGAGTTTGAAATCGATAAAACTTTTCAGAAATGTCTAAATTAACAAAAAGAGCTATCCGTTACGAACGTAGAGACGGACTGACCACCCCTAATTACAGAAAAGCTAAATCTTGAAAAACATGAATAAAATAAAATTACGAAATATGAAAGAAAGTTTATATAATATTTGAGAATCTAATCTTTTTGCAATTACCCCGAAGGCAGCCAAAAATATATTTCCTGGTTTTATGTATTTTATCTCTAAAGGAGGGGGATTAACCCCCAACACCTCTAATGTAAGTTTTTGATAGAGGCCTATAAAAAAATATTTTGGGGTTGATGAAATTATTTAGACGACCACGCACTTTTCATAATAAAATAATTATCTCCAAAGATGAAGAAAGTCCCTCAAAAAAAATTCTGACGTTATAAATATTAGGGATGAGGAGAGGAGGAGTGGAAAAGAAAACCCCTAAAAAGAGATGGATAATCCCTCATTTTTATGACGTCACATGCTGATTTTTTGAGGGACTTTCTTCGTCTTCTTATCTCCTTTAAAAATGGATGTAAAATATACGTAGATATTATGCAAGGGAAAAATTTAGCTTGCTAACGTGGAACTCGTTTATTGGACAGTTTGCTCTTCCACTAGGAGGAGAGGGGAATAAGGTAAAGGGGGTGGAAGGATGAAATCGATGTTTAGCCCGCTGCAAGTTTCACTTTATGAGAGAACATGAAAATCTTGTGTAAGATCTAAGTAATAATATTTCCATTCCTTTAAAATAGATTAAAGCTTCCCTGAAAAAATCTAATAATACATTTTTTCAAATAAAACAAATTAATTTAGGATTAATACTATAGTCCATAGTTTAAAATTACCAATCACCAATTTTTTGTGTGTAAAATTTTAAACATTATGCAAAAAATGATTAAAATGATAAAATACTGTTGCAAGAATCAGAGATGTAAGGAACAGTAAATACAATGTATGTAAATTATTAAAAATCCTTTTTAGATTTATAGAACAGACAGACATTGTCCTGTAGAAAGTACAGCTTCTAAATTAGTACCTTTTAGTTTGACAATATAATTTTATCCTTTTATATAAATTAGTCAGTTTTTTTCTGTCCGTTAAGTTTTCGGTAAATACTTAACTTAGAGAGTTATATGTATTAAGATAAAGCTTCATATAGGTCCAGGGAAAGTTTTCTTTGTTTCCAGAATTAACTATCTATAGCCAAAATATTCTTTAAATTGTACTGAATAATAAAATGTTTCATTGATAGGGAGGAGGGGGGATTGTTGGTAGTTTTTCGTTTGTTTATTACTTTAGATAGGTTAGGTTTTGTATTGGGTACTGGGTTGACCTGAAGGGTTAGGGCACGTTAGGTATATAACCCAACAGTTGTTGGGGTTAAAAAATATTCCCAATTCTTGCCCTATTAAATATTTACATATTTTAAAATTTTAAAAAGCGACTAATTTTATATCTATTTTTCTGCCATTTGCCTATTACCTTCCTTCCTGAATGGAGGACCTCACTTCACGATTCTCCATGCCAAATTTTTACACAATTTTTAAAAAGAAATATGATTATAACAAGGACAAATATGTTAATAAATAGCACAGCTATTATACTGAAGCTGAACATTTTAATATTGACCTTTAAATTGTTAGATTTTTTTTCTCGTATTCAGTCGAATCTGGTGGATAGGAACCGGTTCTCATCCATACGAAAAAACTATGTCTAGCATCGTATTATATCCAGCTTTCTAC
>LS056354.1:0-12484 GCA_900241095.1 Acartia tonsa
AAATTGAACTTGAAATTTTCAAATCTAATTTTCTCAAAAAGATCCCGCTGAAATATTTTGGTTTTACCTGGAATCATTATGGTTTTATGTCTAATTTCACCATACATAGGTCCCAGAGCTCAGCACTTACTTTTATCTTGATTCAATTGTAGCCTGGCGTGATAATATTGGCGGGAGAGGAAAATTTATTTATTGAGAAATAAATAAATTGATATGTACTTATTGAAAACTAGCCAATAGCGAGATAGTTATATCAAGCCAACTCTAGTACTCTTTGGTACTCTAGTACATTGGTATTGATTGGACAAACAAAATGTTTAATTTATGGGTGGGTAAAAGTTACTTATCTATTGTTGATGATTAAATGAAAACTTATTCGAGGCCTTTCAAGTAGAATAACTTTAATATGTTTTAAAATATTTTATATTTTAGTATGTAAATTGTATCAACTTGTTTATCTTTATCTTTATTGTATTTTCAAAGTAGAAATATGTCTTTCCATCTGTCTGCCTCTTGGGGCTTTACTCCAAGAGGTGATTAAAAAAAAAATTAAGGCGAAATTCGTAAAAGGATCAAGGAAATCTTCAGCAAATTCTTTTAAAAAAAACGGGGGGGATTTTTTGTTTTTTTTGGGGGTTGGGGGTGTCCCAACCCCCAAGAAAATAGCTTAAAACCACCACAGGACCATTAGGTATTTACCCTGAAGAGTAGAATCCGATCAATTCAGTGGTTACCAAGATTATAAGGGACAGGCGGACAGACATCAAGCTACTTCGTATTATAGATAATGATAGTAAATAATCATTATCAATCATTCATTTGAATGAATCTATGATATATTGTGAACTAAACAGTATACTTTACTTATTGTAATTTTTTATATAATGTACCTGTATATCTAACTAGTACTAATATATTCCATTTTGTATATTAAATAAGGCCTTTAACAGTTCTAATTTTAAATATCTCACAATTATCTAATTTTAAATGTAATATAAATATATATGTATTAATCAAATCCGATGTTCTATGGTTAATTAGGAATCAATATTTACTTTTCAAAATAAATTGTATCTATCTATTGATCTATTACGTTCCGTGTTCTAAAGTCAAATAGGCTTTGATATTTACTAGTTATAAATTTGCATATAGAATACCTGTATATCTATTTATGAAGTTTATTGATCTATTGTAATGAAGGCCATATTCATTATCATTCATAAGTTTGAACTTAAAAATACCTGTCTATCTCTCTATTATATTTTATTTTCTTTCATTAACTATGCATGAGTCTTTATTTATTGTGAGTTTTATTATATTATACCTATCTATTGATCTACTATATTTCATATTCAATTCTAAAAAAGTCCTTAATCTTTACTTAATGTAAATTTGAATTGAATATACCTGTCTTTATATCTACTGTATTCTAAGATCTATGGTAAATTAGGCCTTAATCTTTGCCTATTTTAAGTTTGAATAGTTTGTTGAAACTTTTGCAAAGTTGAAACTCTCCTTCAATCCTCTACTCTACTCCATATTTCTACCCTTCAAAACTGAGAATATAATATAAAGATTTACAACTATGTATTTACAAATTATAATTTCAATGATAAAAAAATTAAATAACAGGATTTTCTAATGATACAAACATTATAATACTGAAATGATAAATGTTTAAGAAAAGATGTATATTCCAGACAACTACCTCTCCCAAATGACCCTTAAGCAACAGTTAAGACTAAATTTCATTAAAAACTTTTGTGCATTTACATTTTTTGATTAGTTTTTAGTTTTTTTTTCACTCAATGGCTAGTAAAGCTCCTAGACAAAGGTTGTGAAATGAAATGCATGAAAATATATTTTGAGAATTTTTATCCTTGTCTTTTTACTTTCCTAACATTGTAAAAATAAAGATATATCAACATTATTTTTTCTCATAAATATTAATTCTGTTTACATATTCTATGTTTCCTAAAACAAACACACATATACAATTTTGTATACCATTAAACCACTAAATGCAACAATTCTTCATAAATTTATCTATCTATCAATCTAAACATTTATTTCAAGATGAATATAATATACATGGATATTACAACAGGAGAAGTGTTGTCGTCAATTATTGGTCAGTATGTTCCTCCAGGGATGTTATTGTTATATAAGCCAATTGAAAATTCCCTTTTCTTAGACTAGGCGAAAATATGGTCCAATATCCAAGTTATTATATATCAATTATTTCAAGCATCAGACATAAAAATTAAGTTTATATATAGATTAATCAAACTCTGGTTATAAAGTAGCTCCAAACTACTTTAGATCAGAAAAGGAGGGGACAATGGGCTGATATAGTCCCCAAAGTTTTATAATAATGTTTTCTTAATCGTTGGCTTAACAACTTTGGGACTAAATTTTGATTGGTTGGTTTGTGTCCTAATGTTTCAACAACTTATTGTAATCTACAGAAGAAGTAATTTTGTGTATCATAATTGCAGATACACATCAATTTATCGACCCGTGTCTTATCCCTTAAGATTCCTGACTAAAGATACATTAACAGTAGATTTAACGGCTGATATATATCATTAGTCCAAGGAACATAAAGGAATAAGACAATGGAGATAGATTAATGTATACCTCAAATGAGGATAAACAAAATTTCTCCACATATAGATTTTTGTATTGGTTGAAATGCTTGAACACTGCTAGGTTAATCAAGATTTAACCTAAAGAACCCAAAGTTTTAAAACCCTTTAATGTTTGATAAAACTTTAGGTACCAGTATACTATCCCCACCATCCCTGCATTAGACTACACAAAAACTGTTCTAAATATGCGTTCAAATCAAGATAATCTTTTTGGGTAAAAACTCTGGTAACATCCGCTAATGTTTTGTATATTAGCTATGGACAAAAAAGCTAGGTAGATTTTTATGCACTGATTAGCCTGAACAAATAAACATATATATCTTACTTGTTTCTTAGTAATAGTAAAGCTACTGAAATATAAATTTGTCTGTCTGCCCCTCTGTCTGATTGTCCTTTAAGATAATTGTTATTCACTTGGCACTCTTTTATACTGACTAAATATAATATTCTCTGAATCTCTCTTGGTCCATCTGTATGTCTGTAATGCAATAAATATGTATTATTTTCTAAGCTATTTATTTACATTTCCAAACCATATATTCATCTATCTTTCTATCTATATACGTTTTTGTCTATTTATCCAGCTATCTATCATTCAATCTATCCATCTATTTGTCCATCTGTCAGTCTATTTATCTGTGTTGTTAACTGCACTCTTTAAAAAAATGTATCTATCTACCCTCTCTCTTAATTCATATTTCTTTCTCAACTAACACTGTCTTTATTACTTTTTGTACCTTCTTTATCTATCTGTCTATCTATCTATTCTTTTATCTGAACCCTTAAAAAATCATCATCAATTTATCTATCTACCCCCTAGATAATTTGATTTCTAAAGTCAGACAAATCCACAATCACTCTCTCTTAATTCTTTCATTTCTAGCACTACCTTTCTAAAGATTTCTGTCTTTATCTCTATCTATCTATCTGTCTATCTATCTTTTTTGTTGACTGTACCCTTAAAAATTTATCATCAATTTATCTATCTACCCCCTAGATAATTTGTTTTCTAAAGTCAGACAAATCCACAATCACTCTATCTTAATCCTTTCATTTCTAGCACTACCTTTCTAAAGATTTCTGTCTTTATCTCTATCTGTCTATCTATCTTTTTTTGTTAGCTGTACCTTTAAAAATTTACTCTCCATTTATCTATCTACCCCACTATATAATTTGTTTTCTAAAGTCAGACAAATCCATAATCACTCTTTCTTAATCTTTTCATATCCTACTCAATTATAACTACCTTTCTGCAGATTTATGTTTTTTCTCTATTTCAAATTTTCTATCTGTCTACCTATCCATCCTTTATTCATATATCTATCAGTCATTCTAATCTTTCTATAATTGTAAAATATATCTATGTCTGTTCTTGTAAAAAGTTATCTTTATATCAGAACAATTTATCAGTCTATCGATCCAAATTTCCATCTGTCTAAATATCCATCCTTCTATCCATCTATATGTCCATCCATCAGTCTATCCATCTATCTACATTTCTATTCTTGTAAAAGTTATCTTTTTACCATAACAATTACTTGTGTAAACGTCCAAATGTCTATTAAACTATCAATCCATCTATGTAATTATCCATCTTTCTATCCATCTATATGTCCATCCATCAGTCTATCCATCTATCTACATATCTTTTCTTGTAAAAAGTTATCTTAATACCAGAACAATTTATATGTCTATCCATCTAAGTATCTTTATATCCTTCAATCCATATATCAGTCTATCTATTTATATCCATGTCTTTTCCTGTAAAAAGTTATCTTAATACCAGAACAATTACTTGCGTATCCATCCAACTATCAATCCTTCTATTCATCTATCTATCTATCTATATATCCATCCATCAGTCTATCTGTCTATCTACATGTCTGTTCTTGTAAAAAGTTATCTTAATACCAGAACAATTACTTGTGTATCTATCCAACTATCAATCCTTCTATTCATCTATCTATCTATCTATTTGTCTATCCATCAGTCTATCTATCTATCCATATGTCTGTTCTTGTAAAAAGTTATCTTAATACCAGAACAATTTACCTTCTGGATTTAGAGGCACTGTTTCTAATTCCAAATAGTGTTCAAACGGTCATTCAAAATTCTCCAAAAGCAAAGTACAATTATTTTTATAATTAGTCTTAGGGAACAGGGAAACATTGGACTGTAAATTACAAACAAAATTTTAAAGAAATGTCCAAGTTAACTTTTTTTTATCTTTTGAGGGTTTTATTCTGTCTTACAAAAGTGTACATATTTTTTTCATACTACTGATTATATTTGCTGTATTTAATTATGTCAATTTTATGATTTATTTAGAAAAATAACTTTTCGAATATTTGCTAGAATGTGTAAATTCTAATTTCTTGAGGAAATCCTTTCTTTTTGTTCTGGACAGATTTATCTGTTTGTTTTCTAGTTCAACACACAGAATACAAAGAAATAGAAATCGTGGTTAGCTTTAGATGTCATAGCTTTCAAATTCAATAATTTTAATCTACAGCAAATTCTTATTATCATTTAGTATGTTCATCAATTTATTGTCCATTTTCCAAGTCTTATCCCATATGAATTTACTCAAAGCTGTCAGAACATTAAATGCTTCAATTTAGTATGCTCTACCTGGATACCTATCTATACTTTATTATCTTTGATTTAACATATAAAATACGTTCTTTTCATGGTAATATAAATAGTTGGGTTACAACAATATAAAATGGGTTTTTAGAAGTATATTTACAAATAGCGGCTGCCCCCCTAGAGGCCTCTGGGGACATTTGAGGAGAGGGGAGTTTAATTTGATAAACAATTTTTGCTGCACCATTAGGGACCAATAGGGGAGATCGAAAATAGAAAATGGGGGGTAGGGGGAGGGGTGGTCGAACCTTAACTTAAATTTAGCTTATAACCAAAAAATGACTTAATACAATTTGGGGATGGGTTATTTGAATGGTATCTTGGGAGGGTAGTGATACCCACACAAATTCATCCCCTATATGTATAAGAAGCTTGACTTTAAAGAGAACCATATCAGTCCAGAAGTTAGTAGGATCTTAATCTACACACATACAGACAAACAATCGGATAGTCTGTTAGTTTTATATTATTATACCAACTCATTGCAATAAATTTTGTAATTAAAGTATTTATAAATGTATTTGTAAATATTCATGATTTTTCCCCTTGAAATATATCGACAGACAAAATCCAAAGAACCTAGTTTATTAGTACATACATGAAAATGTAACTGGACAAAGTGTCTAAAAAATAAGCTAGGTGACGTCATAAAAACTATTGTTTATCCTTCTCTTTTTTAGGGGTTTTCTTTCCCACTTCTCCTCTCATCTCCCTCATTTTTATGATTTTTAAGACACATTTTTGAGTTACATGAATATAAATGGATTGCCAAACATAATGACCTGACTTGTAGAATACAATTTTGGGTTGAAAAGTTTTGACACTTCTAGAGAGGAACTATTGAATGAGATTTCAAGTACCCAAAGTTTTTGAACTAACAAATAAGTCAATAAAACTTTGGGTACCTATGTAATTACAACCAATTATTTATAGCACAATAAAAGATAAAAAGATAGAAGAATGATAAAAAACACGAAACCTTTAAAAATATTTTTTGTAATATACATACGTAAATTGCAGCAGAGAATATTAGAGGAGCTTTGCTACTTAAAGATGTAAAGTTTTTCAGTGATCTAATGGGAAAATAATAAATTACCCCTTTTGTATATTACAATTAGTGTTTGAAATGTTTGGACTAATCAAAATTCATTAAAAGTTGTAAAGCCAACGAATAAGATAACGTTATCATAAATCTTTTGGAACTAATGTAATAAAAGCCACATGTCCCCTCCGCCTGAAAGTTTTTATTTTGGCTAAACCGTTCGTGTTGCAAAATGTTATTAATGTTAGTTTGATATTAACAAAGTGTTTGATAAAAACAAAACAAAATTTTCCTTCGAGTATGGCTTCGAAACCGATTATTGTTTGCTGGATCAGAACCGGTTCTCAGCTTTACTGAAAAAACATGTAGAATATCGTATTAGACACAGTTTTCTGCAAATAATAAAATAAAATCATAAAATTAATCACTTATTCCTTACCCTTAACTTTGGGATATCAAAACTGGTTTTGATCTTTTAACTTTTATTTTAATATCCACGGAAAGTTGTCTCACATATGATGCTATAAGTAACTATTTTTTAATGAGCTTTTGCTTATCTCCCATAAAACAGCCTAAAACCTAAGTCCAAATCAATTATTTAGACTCTAATCTATTGACTGGCCCTAATTTCAAGAAAAGCTAACATAGTTTTTAATCTTATTTTATTACATACAGCTTTCTGTCTGTAATACAATGTAATACAATGCTACACATGATTTTTCAGTATGGCTGAGAACCGGTTCTAATCCAGCAGATATTAATCAGTTTAGAAGCAATACTGTAAAACAAATCTTATTGAACCCTGTCTCAATCACAAATTTGCATAAAAAGTGCAAAGGTAAACTCTGCACAATGCTATACATGATTTTTCAGTATAGCTGAGAACCGATTCTAGTCCAGCGGTTTTAAAAATGAAAAATGAATCCTATTAAACCCTGCCTCAATCACAAATTTGCATAAAAAGTGCAAAGGTAAACTCTGCACAAAAAGACTATAAAGAGTGTTTTCTAAATACTGAAAATAGTATTTTTTTGACATTAGCAATCCTACCAAGTTTAAAATCGAATGACTATTCTAAAATGCATAGCTATTATTAAAAATTTGATTTTAAAAGATTGGTTGGGCAAATTTTCCTTCATTTTTAACCAGGCACATATGGGTACTTGGGAGGGGAGGGGTCGACTCCCACACATATTTCTATATTAATATTTTGGGAAATAATTTTTTTCTATGAGTGATTTCTCTTGGGAGGATAAACCTTCCCTATTAAAAAGATATATTTTCAAGGAGAACCATAATAAACCAGGGGTTAGTGAGATCCTTTGATATAGACAAAAAGAAATTACTTCTTTATATTATGCTTTTTTATTTGAGATTTTATCATTATTGTTGAAACGCTTAGCACTGGAATCAAAACACAAATTTACAATATGTCGATAAAACTTATTTTAACAAACAAAGCGAATATTGCTATTTTATCTCAGCATAGCAAATGTATAATTCGTTCTGTATCCTTATTTAAACGTAACAGGGCCTGTGTCTGTCTGTGTTTACTAAAAGATCTCTGTAACCGCTGAACCAATTTGGTTCTCATTTACAGTGTAGCTCCTCATAAGTCGTGGGAAGGTATTTATGGACGGGTACCACTACCCTTCCAAAAAAATCAACCACAGAAACAAGAACGAATATTGCTATTTTATTGCTGCATAGCCAATGTATAATTTGTATATTTGTAATCTGTAAATATTCAGAGATCAAAATAAGACAATGTATCATAAATTCATATACAGCCCTTATGGTGATAAATAAAGATTATTCATTCTGTAGATTAATATTATTGGTTGAAAAGTTTGGACTTTGTTAAAACATCCAATCAGATTTTTAGTATCTAAAGTTTTTGAGCCAACGAATATGGTTAAAAAAAACCTCCCCCCCAAGTTGTTATTCAAGTAAAATTTTAGCTTATTTTATCATATTTTTTAATTGATTTTTTCCTGACTGTTTATTAAGCTTTGCTTTTTTGGATGTTGTTTTTCTTGTTTTATTGAACTTTGCATAATTTTAAATGACCAATTTGGATATTTATGGCCAAGGACTTTACTCTTATTTTCAATATTAGCTGATAAGTCCCAAGAGGCCTCTAGGGGAACATTATTTTCCGAGGTTCATCTCTCCCAACATTGATACAAACTTTCCAGGACCAATAAGAAGCTATACTGTAGAGAAGAACTATATCAATTCAGGGACAATAAAATTGGATTTTTCTTTGGGTGGGTGGATACTGAGGGTGGTGTAGCCATGCAACTAAGTTTTGTTATCTGTAATACATACTCCTTGATTTTGGATTAAAGGGGATATTATATTTAAAAAAATATATTGTGGATGGCTGGCAAAACTCTCTGCACGCCACTTGCTTAAACAGGGCATGTTTAAAAAAAAAATTCTGACGAATTTTGGGGACAGATAGACTATCTAGATATATTATATCTATTAGAAACGCTTTACTCTGAAGAATGTGCCATATGATAAACGTGTCTTTTGATAATCCTTGTAAATTGCCCCAACTATTCCCTTTATTTGTAAATAAGTTACCAACTCACAATCTTTAATGCCAATGGATTTATTATTATGTGGATCTTACACCAGATTATCATGTACTTTAATCCTAGTAAATCTCCCCAACTTTTTTCTTTAATTATAAACAAGTTGCCAACTCACAATCTTATATGCCAATGGATTTATTATTATGTGGATCTTACACCAGATTATCATGTACTCTATTAAAGTGAAACTTGAAGCGGGCTAAATTAACTCCACATACATCCCCTTTACCCCATCCCCTTCTAATGGATGAATGAACTGCTAATGGATTTATTATTTTGTGGATCTTACTCCAGATTATCATGTACTCTAATCCTAGTAAATTGCCCCAACTTTTCCCTTCAATTGTAAACAAGTTGCCAACTCAGAATCCCCTTTGCTAATAGATATATTATTATATGGATTTTACACCAGATTATCATGTAATCTAATCCTAGTAAAATGTCCCAACTTTTTCCTTTAATTGTAAACAAGTTGCCAACTTAGAACCATCTATGCCAATAGATTTATTATTTTGTGGATCTTACCCCAGATTATCATGTACTCTAATTCTAGTATATTGCCCCAACTTTTCCCTTTGGTTGTAAACAAGTTACCAACTCATAAATCGCCTATGTCAATAGATGTATTTTTATATGGATCTTACACCTTATTATTATGTACTCTTATCCTAGTAAATTGCCTCAACTTTTTCCTTTAATTGTAAACAAGTTGCTAATACAAAAATACCCTATACCAATATATGTTTGAAATATGATTTGGTTTTATCTTAATTTAGATGCTGTAAGTATTGGTGCAAAACAAGGGTACAAATTTCAAATTGTTTTGACATGTATTCTTTTTTGACATCATACTCCCATCTCTTTTCTAGGGGGACCCTTTCCTCTTTCCCTATCTTTCCCTTCACTTGTGACGTAAATAAATCAGCCCCGTCAAATCAATTTAAATTTGTCCCCATATTTTGCACTAATACTTACAGCATCCTTAATTTATCCCTATATTAAAGTAACAGGTTCATTATCTATCTTGCAAAAAGTTTTTAGTAAGGGCAAAGCTTATAGCTTTTTTGGGGGGGAGTTCTGCCACCCTCCAAAAATCTGCTAGACATAGACATAGTATTACTTACCTAACATTGTGTTGTAAGAAATTCACCTGTTTATGGAACAATGCATTCCCTACCTACTCTTACTATCGATTTCTCGCACCTTGCAAAGCAGCAGTAAGTACCATTTTTAAAGTCCCTAGTATGACATAATGTGTAACTGACATCTCCCCTACAGCAAGCTGACATGTTACAATTTATGTAAAAGCTTTGGGTTTTAAAAAAATGAAACAATACAATCTTCTCCTCCTTAAAGGGTTAAAATGATCTTAATATGTTTAAGTTGGCAACCTATCATCAGAGGTGTATTCTGATAAAGGATATAGAATACGTGGATATATTCACGGTGGAAAATATGTTGTATATTATGGTTGCTAATATGCACATCATTAATTGGTTAGTTTGTATATCCAGTAGAAGAAGATGGTGGGTATAGTTATTTTAGCTAGCTCTGAGCATAACTTCATCAGAGTACATAATAATATGGTGCAACATCCAAGTAATAATATATCCATTGTCCCGCCCCATCAGTTTATTATCCCACTTAATGAATAGCCCTAAAGAGAGGCTTAAATTACTATGTTTCTGGCACTAGAAAAATGTAGGGAGGGAGGGAGGGGACATTGGGCTGTTTATTACACTAGTCCCCAAAGTATTAGAGTAACGTTTTCTTAATCGTTGGCTTAACAACGTTGGGGTCTATATTAAATTTTGATTGGTTAGTTCATTTTGTCGAGTGTCCAAACGTTTCAACTCCTAATTATAATATACAGAAGGGGTGTTTTTGTGTATCATCATTTGGATTGTACATCAATTTATTGGTCATTGTCTTATCCCTTTAGATCCCTGAGACAAAGTAGGTTTTACTTTACAAAATTCTTTTAATGGATAATTTTTATCGCATTATAATTAGGTTCGGTCTGTTCGTCCATCTTTCTGTATCGTTCATTTAGGCAAGTTAGAATCATACTATCAATTTAAAACTTTGCATGATAATTCCAATAGCAGTTAGGTAAGATTTATACAGCTTAGCAACTCTATAATCTTTACCAGAATGTTCGTACGTTCATCTAACACATGGTTTTTTTTTATAATTTTTGACAACAACTTTTTGTATGATATAAATTTCCTATTAATCTGATTTTTGGAATAATGATTACTAGGACAACAAGGTACAATTAATAGCAAGACATCACTATAATCAAGTCGTAAAAATGTAAACACTATTCTGTATTTTTTCAAAACTTATTCATTTATATTTTGTTTATTCAGTTCTGACACTCTACAAAAGTTTATGCTCGTTTTTCGCGGCATTTTAGAGCTTAGCTTTTATAAATGTTGTCATCGTTGTTATTATAGAAATATTACATCATTTAAGCGAAAAAGTATCTTGTCCTATATAAAGTTATTAATTATGTATGATTTACTAATTTGTCGATATGTATTGAAAGGTTTTCCAAATGTCATTCAACGAAGATGAAATACAGCAATATTTATTGAAAAAATACGATTATGTCTAAATAAAAAACAAAAAAATTTCATTTGAGTCTTATACAATATAATTGTATTGTTTTTTTTTGTATCTGCCGTTTCCATGCCAATACAGAACCCCATATATACTTATAGTTATGTTGCTAGTAAGTGATATAATATTTATCTATCGTATCGTATTATAGACAGCTTTCTGCGGATATAAAAATGTAAATTATAAGATTAAAACTAGTTTTCTTAGCCCCTAGATGCCGAAGGTATTGGCTAACAAAATTGGTGTTCATATTATTTTGTTCATTTTTATATTCGCGGAAACAATGCAATTAATAATTACTCGTATAGTTATAACTGGATATAATACGACACTATACATAATTTTTCAGTTTGGCTAAGAACCGGTTCTAATCAACCAGTTACAAATCTGTTTCAAAGCCTTACTGGAAAAATGTTTCCCTTTCCCTGCTATAATTGAACTTTTGTTTAGAAGAAAATCAATTATTAATTTTGTTCTATTTCTAAATGTTTTACAAAGTTTAAAAAAAAAAAAATATCGATAACTTGGATATTGGAATTGTTCTATCAATGCCAAATTTTGCATACTGATTCCTATAAAAGTGCGGTACTATTCATAAAGCCTAAAAACTCTATAATTAATATCATAAAGTCCATACATTTATTTCCTAAAGTACAAATACATTATTCTATATTTATGCAATTTTTGCAAATCTTACGGAAAACGAATGAAAAACTACATTTTAGAACGTCATTGTATATATCCATTTATCCCCTATATGTAACTGTCTACTATCTTTCTATCTGTATATCTATCTATTTATTTAGATCAAAATTATCCATCTATCTTTCCTTTTACCTATCTTTGTATCTATCTATCTATCTATCTATCTATCTATCTATCTATCTATCTATCTATCTATCTATCTATCTATCTAT